>JAKCPI010013389.1:0-30866 GCA_023213315.1 Euborellia annulipes | reverse complement strand
TATTTTCCAGAAATTAAATATAATAAAAATAAAAATTATCCAGCAATTTTATGTTTTGCGGACCATTTGGCGCCCCTTTGTGAGTAGCGCCCGGGGTATGATGACCCCCTTGCTCCCCCCTCGCTACGCCACTGACGGACCGTTGCCTTTTCTTAATTATGTAAAGAAAATTATTATTATTTTTTATTTTTAAAACACACACATTTTGTTGATGTGTATCAGGATGAAGAAAGAAAAGCAGCTAGTATTTATTTCGTTTATTTAATACCCATTAGGCTGACGTTACGGTCTCGGTCGAGACCATCTTCAGAACTCCAAAATAGCAAGGATGAGGATAAATTTTAAAATTACAATTTTCTTTCAACATATTATATATACATATATGTTGAAAGAAAATTATAATTTTAAAATTTATCCTCATCCTTGCTATGTATTTTGGAGCTCTGAAGATGGTCTCGACCGAGACCGTAACGTCAGCCGACCCCGAAACCCTAAGCCCCTAGAAGATAATATCTTCTCTCTGAGCCATGGGTCACGGGCTAATTTATAATTTGAATACAAGTATTACTGGAGAAAAAATAAAAAAATAAAAAACCGAATTCGGTTTTTTTGGGAAAAACTCGGTTTCTCGGTTTTTGAAAATTAGCCAAAAAACCGGTATACCGGTTTCGGTTTCCACCGGTGTCCAAACCCTATTTGCTACTCAAAAGAGAAGTGCATTTCTTTCTCACTTTCTTTACTAAAAATATTACATTTTTAAAATACTTCTATAATCTTAGGTAAAGTAGGCCTACTTCCGGTTGAAGTATTTACTACAAAATTTGAAACAGATCTCCAATTTTAGGGCAAGAATCATTTATTAAATTTCATCGATCTGGCTTCTTGCATTGCGAGATAGAAAGAAGAATTCGCATATTTTTACTTTCTCTTATTTTATTTAATTTTATCTATTGTCTGAACATGCCACATTCTATGTTGTAAGACCTCTCGTTACAAAAATCCGAAATAACAGTTTTTTTTTTTTTTAAGAATATAAATAAGAATATTTTAACGCCCCCGAGATATTATTACCTGGTATAAAAGGTCTATAGATATCGGAAAAATTTTACTAAAAATTTCAAGTTTCGTTCAAATTGTGAAATAAGTTAATTTTTTTCCAAATAAGAAGATAAGATTAATTAAAATGTTGAAATTCTATTAATTTGAGATCAAATTCATTTGATATGAAAAGGCTACGCTATATCGCTATATAGATTGTTCAAAAGGGTTGGTTTATGGTCTATCATAAAAGACCCTCAGAACCCTAGCTCAGGTAAATTCACACAGACACTGCATATGTAGTGGTGAGTCGATTCGGCTGCCTAACTAGTAGGCGTCTTGCAAACCTGTTAGGGTGCAAATGTTTATGTTCCCCATGGTAAATTAGAAAAAAAATTTCCACTGCATGATTAATAAATACTGTCAGTTGTTTTTTTTTTATGTGATGTTGTTTTCAGCATCTGAGGCTATTTAAACCCTGTCCATATTTATTTCAAATCAATTCAAATGAAATAAATTTTTTACTTTCTTTTACCTATAAGGTTTAAGTATAGGAATATAACAATTTTGATTAAAATTCAAAAATTATTTTTTAGATTCTCTTTAGAATGTATATTCTCATTTTGCCCATGAAATCTTTTGAAGCACACTTTACTTTTGTGCTACATAGATAAGTTCGAAGAAATGGTTGCCATGGTAACCGAATATAAATATTTCACTATGTTCATAAATTTCACATTTTGAACTCTACTATACTGCTGGAAACTAAATATATCTCGACATAAAAAATCTAGTGTGACAAGCTCAGATCACAACTAATTAAGGTAAGAGAAAGTTGCTTGCTGAGCGTCTAGTCACACCAGATTTTTGCTAGGTAAATTTAGAAATATACAATATTATCCACAAAAAGTTTTTTTTTTTTTTTTTTTTTTTTAATTTTATGCCAAAGAGTATTCCCATATGTAATAAAATGCGAGAGAGAGAATCGAACCCTGGTCCCTTTAGTGTGAGAGCCCTCATGAAAAATGAATTAGTTAAAAATTACTTTTGTCTTGAATGACACCCAAGGGAACTCTTAACTTTCATCTTTTCAGTGTAAATCACAGCAGAAACAACTGATAAAATAGGGAAATGTTTCTTTGTTTATGAATAATCAAATTCTACTTTGAAAATGATAATATAATAATAATTGCATTTATTCTCTGATATTTGTTGTGATTATAAATGCAATTTCCCCAATTGTTGTTTTTTTGAAAATAATAATAAATAAATAAAATTTATTATTATTATTTATATTTTAAACAAAGAAAATGGAAAATTATAAACGGATGCTGATGATAATTATGGATACAAATTAATAAATATATTTGAACGTTATGACAATTGTATCTAACTTCATTATAGAAGATGCCATTTGTATTTAGTCAAAGATATAGATTAAGAGATGATAAACTTCTATTCAAATTGATTGACCTATAAATTTATAAATTAGTTATTTTAAGGAATTTTTCAATGCGATTTTTATTTATTTCATGAATTAAATTCATTGTAAATAGAAATTTTTCATTTTTTTTTTTTATTACTAATTAAGAAATTAAAACAATCATTTTTCATTTAGCTTATAGCTTCCACTAACAAGGGGAGTGCATAGCCTTCATAACACCGATTTCAACGAAATTTTTTTATGTGTAGTACTTAATGAAAAACAAATTCTGTTAAAGCGAGAGAACTCTCTACTCAACCGTTCGTCTAAAAAAAAATGTTAAAGTTTTTGCCAGTATGTCTTAGCCGTTGCTAAATATAAGATTTACAAAAGCCGCGATGGGTAGATCGGTAGCGTTCATTCTTTTGTAAACATGAAATTCCGAGTTCGAATCTCGCCCTGTGCAACTAATTTTTTTTGTGTAATTTATTTTTATTTTTTATTTCTATGAATATTTTTTAATATTAATAAATAAATATAAAGTATTTTTTTAACTATCGCAGCTTTTGTAAATGTTATTGTTAGCAACGGCTTAAGACAAGCTGGCAAAATCTTTAACATTTTTTTTTTAGACGAACAGTTGAGAAGTACAGTGAGGGAAAATATTAAGTCCCTCCCATGCGTTTTCTACTTGTGATTATTTCATTGTTTTTATAAAAGAAAATGAAAATTTTTATTGGAAATTTTCTAGGTTTGAACCATGAAAGTTTCCATTAAAAAATATATAACATTTTTTTAAAAACGATGAAATAATCACAAGTAGAAAACATATGGATGGGACTTAATATACTGTACGTTCTCTCGCTTTAACAGAATTTGTTTTTTCATTAAGTACTACAAATAAAAAAAATTTCGTTCAAATCGGTGTTATGAAGGCTATGCACTCCCCTTGTAAGACCTTCAATTACTAGATTAAAATAAAACATCAAAATGACCTTTCCCCAACAGCACAAAATATTGCAGCAATGTTGCAGAAACATTGCGAATCTTGGCAACATTGCAGCGGCAATATTCCAAACTAGCAATATTGCTGTTTGAGCTGCAATATTGCATCAATGTTGCCGCAATATTGTCAACATTGAGCAAGATTGCAATATTCCGTGCTGTGTATGTTATTTAAGAAATAACAATTAATTAATTTAAAAAATAACGTAATAGTCGAATGGATTTTAGCACTTTTTCTAAGCTAACAGCTCCTGATTCCCTTTAAAAAATACGAATATCCACATCTCTTTAATCCATTTAAATAAATAAATAAACTATAGATATAAATAATCATGACATATATAAAAGATTAGATGAAAATCTTTTAACAAGAATATTTTCAAAATGTCTTTAGATCATGCAACAACTCTCTTTTTATTTATTTATTTATTTTTTCAGAAATTGAATTTATTGATTGTCCTCTCTGTCTCTATTTATTTCAAATATCAAGAAAGAGAAAAGAGGAATCAATAAGAAAAATTATTTTTGAACCAATTACGACATACTTAATAAAAAAAAAAAGATATAGAAATAAAAGAGAAATATAATAAAATACAACGTTTCCGCTACTAATTCAGAACCCTTCATCAGGTAGATGCATTCACTTGGAAAAATCTACACTAACTTAGGGTTAGATTTTGTTAGTTTCTCTTACCTATATATAAATATATATAAAAGAAAGTATTGGATTCTTGTTAAAAATTTGATGTCGAGATTTTGATAGATATACACCTTTTGAGGTCCAAAAAAAAGTGGTTTTCGCAACTTGTCTGTCTGTGTATGTTCAATTTTAAGCATGAAGGAATTGAGCTACCAGGTCGAAATATTATATTTAAGTTAGGTACCCTCCTGGGACGTGACACGAAGCTTTTAATTAAAATCCCCCCCCCGGCCAAAAAGTACTAATACTTTACTGAAGTACTATTTATTTCGATTTTTTTCAAAATTTGCTCAAACGATTTTGATTAAAATTCAAAAATCAACTATTTTTTAGATGCTCATTAAAATGTATATTCTCATTTTGCCATTGAAATCTTCTGAAGACCATTTCATAGAGAAGATAGGAGAAATGGTTGCCATGGTAACAAAATATAAATATTTTCCCATGTTTACATAGGCGCCGGAACTGGGGGGGGCAAGGGTACTTGCCCCCCTGGCATCCTACAGGGGGGGCAGAGGGGGGCAAAATTTCTTCTTTATTTCATTTATTATTAAAAATGATATATTTTTACTTTTGAAAAATAAAATCTTCTAAATTAAAAGAGTAAGAAATTCATTTTTTTTAAATTTTTTCCAAAATTTTTTGAAAAATCACTACCAAATTTTTTAAAATTTTAATTTTATTAAAATTGTGATTTTATTTAAAATTTTTAAAGTTTTATAGTAGATTTGTTTTTGTTTTATACTATTTGAACATATTAAATTATTTTAATTTTCTAAAAAAAATTTTTTTGCCCCCCCCCGATTAAAATTCGTTCCGGCGCCCCTGCATGTTTATAAATATTACATCTTGTATCGGGGGAATCTAAATATATGTTGACACAAAAAGTGGTGTGTGTATTTATGTACACGCGTTAGAAGTTATACTTCTTTGGAGTATGAAAAAAATTTAAAATAATAAAAATGCTGTAATGATCGAAGATAAATATTAAAATCAAACAACAATCAAAAAGGTTTCAAAGATTTTATTAAAGTAACAAGTGACTAGTTCTTTTTCTTTCGATATTAGCTCTTTGTTCATGATTCTTTCGGTCTTTCATTCGTTCTTTTTATTTTATTTTCAAACAAAGAGCGCCAAAGAGCGCTGCTGTTCTTTCTATTTTATTTTTTAAACAAAATACAATTTGGTCCCTTTAGATAAAAAAATATTATTAAATTATTAATTAATAAATTTAATTTTTTCATTAGAAAATAACAACACGTTTTGTCAAATATAATTTCATCATATCGTTTTCACAAATTCTGGGGCTATCTTCATCATGTCGTTTTCACAAATTCACTCTCATTAATCTCATCAAAACGCGCCAAAAAGAAGTATAACTTCAAAAATCTGGTGGCCCACGGGGCTTGGGTAGTTGGTAGCGTGCCTACCTCCTATACCGAACGTCGCGGGTTCGAACTCCAGGCAGTCTGAAGATTTTATTTAAGGCATTTGGATACCAAATGGCTTAAATAAAAATGCCTGGACCCCCAAAAGATATTATCTTATACAACCGGTTCGTATAAAGTCTTATATGGCCTAAGTTGCCGAAAAGACTGTGTGAATGTATGCGTGAATGTGAGTGTGAATGAGAAAAAAGCGTGAATGTTTTTTTTATTAAAAAAAAAAATCTGGTGTGAAAAGCACAGAACACAACTTTCGATTACCGAAGGTAAGAGTCACACCAGATTTTTATTAATAAGAATCAAATAAGAAATGTTTTTTATTTACTTTTTTTAAAATATGAATATAATATAATATTTTAATAAAAGTAACCCTCAAGTTGGACTCGTTTAGAACACTAGTAAGTAAACGCAAGTGGGTTCCTTGTGTGATCGCGCCTCTATAGGAATTCAAGAGTTTCGAGCTTTGATCGCGCTTCTGCAGCCTAACGACTCTAGTCGTCTCAGTCGTTGTAAAGGAATTAGAGGTGGGCATTCCGTTCGCGAACGGGTCGCGAAGAACGGGTCGTTGAAGTGAACGGGAGTGAACGGGTCGCGCTTTAACCGTTCCCCGTTCGCCGGTCCTCCGTTCGTTGTTTTGACCTGTCTTCGGCGACCGACCGGTCCTCCGTTCATTTGTTTTATCCGTTCGTTTGGCGAACGGCCGGTCATCCGTTCATTTGTTTTATCCGTTCGTTTATCCGTTCATTTGTTTTATCCGTTCGTTTATCCGTTCATTTGTTTTATCCGTTCGTTTATCCGTTCATTTGTTTTATCCGTTCGTTTGGCGAACGGCCGGTCATCCGTTCATTTGTTTTATCCGTTCGTTTATCCGTTCATTTGTTTTATCCGTTCGTTTATCCGTTCATTTGTTTTATCCGTTCGTTTGGCGAACGGCCGGTCATCCGTTCATTTGTTTTATCCGTTCGTTTATCCGTTCATTTGTTTTATCCGTTCGTTTGGCGAACGGGCGTTCATCCGTTCATGTGTTTTAGCTTTTCTTCCTTACTCCTTCGAGTTCGTCCGGGATTTTTCGTTGAAATTCGGTAAAACTTTGGATGTTTAATTTTAGGTTCATTCTGAACTTAGAAACACATACAAGTCATAGAACTTTTCTGTCAAAGTATTTCAAATTTCACGGTAAACTTATTTTTCACATGTTTAATTATTTATTTGGTTTTAATTTCCTGATGAGTTCAATATTTCAATCTGATTTCAATACTTAATTATTCATAAGGTCAGTTGGATTATTATTTATGTCTAATTAATAAATTAATTATCATTTTACTTTAACTATAATTGAATAAAAAAATAGAATATATAACTTTTTTTTAATTTATATAATATTTTAACTTATTAAATTTGGTTTTTTATTTTTTTGAATTTTTGATAAAATTTTGATAACTAATTATGAATTGTTTTTCTAAAAATATTAATATTCATCTTATTTCAGATTATTTTTATTCACCCTTTGGTTTCTTCAACACAAAATTTTCCATAAAAAATTTTGAATTTTTTCAAATTTACTTGGTTTTAGTTCAATAATTTATAAGGTAAGTAAGCTAAATGATTTTTTTATATCTAATTAATATATCACCTTAAAAAAAGATAAGAGTATCAAATTATTTAGAATCGAATAAAATAAAAAATGAATATCAATTTTTTAACATATATCTATAAATTGCCTTTTTATTTTATATTCTTAATTAAATTTTATTCCAAATAAATTATTAATTTTTATTATTTGTTAAAAAATATTTGATTATTTTATACACGATATAACTAAATTGTTTATTTTCCTATTTTCCTAATAATTGGCTGCTTTTTTCATGACTTAAATTTAGAACTATCGTTAATATAATTAGCTATGCCAATTTTATAATTAAATCCATATAGATATATCAAAAGTAAACATTTTCAGATGTCCCACAAGGCCAGCACAATCAAGTCCAGCGAATTATGGGATCACTTTAATCCCAAAGAAGCTAGCCTCAAGAATTGATTCTTCAAAGTGTCCTTTTAGACCCTAGATTTAAAAAAAAGGGATTTAAAGACAACGTTGCAAAATATAAACAAACGTATGATAGTTTGGTTGGGCAAATTAAAAATATTATTTCGCATGAATCGAGGAATTCAACAAGAGAGACACCGGAAAATCTCTCTATAGAAACTTCGGTTTCATCGACTTCGATATTGTGGGAGGAATTTGACAAGGATAACGATTCCTTTAGTGAAATAAAGGATCCCAAGGCATTGGCCATTGTGGAAATTGATAAATTTTTAGCAGAGCCATTGCTTAAAAGGGATCAAGACCCTTTATTATGGTGGGAGCAAAGGAAACTAATATATCCCCATATATATCAAATCGTTTTAAAGAGATTATGTATTCCTGCCAGTCTGTACCCTGTGAAAGGATATTTTCCAAGGCAGGACAAATTTTAACGGAGAGAAGAAGTAGGTTAACTTCTTCAAATTTAAATCAAATTGTATTTTTAAACAGCAATATATAAAATGTTCATTAAAAATGTTAAACTATATTTTTTGTTTATTTTTACATATAACCTTATATATATATATATATATATATATATGGCCTATATATTCTTGTGGTAAACTTTCCAGCTAAACTATCCCCCTCCCCCCCCCCCCCTCCGTAACTTATAGTATAATTTTTGAAATAAAATAAATATGAATTCTTACCTAAGCTTAACTCTTAAATTTTAACAAGGCATGTTTTTTTTGTTTGGGGGGGGGGGGGGGAAGAGAAATTGAAAAAAAGAACGGTGAACGGGTCGTGGTGAACGGGTCGTTTCAGAATTCGAACGGCGAACGACCCGTTCCTCAAAAAGAACGATTTTGCCCATCTCTAAAAGGAATTGCACCTTTAGACTACCAAAATTGATAAATTTAATTAAACAATGATAATTCTAAATTGATCTAATGATTTTTAAAATAACATTTGCATAAACGTATAAACTCTTTTCTGCCTATACATATCTATCCCCATTTTTTGATCCCAAGGGCAGATGGTTGTTTAAAAGTTTCTTATAATTTTAAATTGATATCTTGTCATTCTGATGTATCAAATAAAGAAAAAAAAAAAAGAACTTGGGCCGTATTGTTTGTTGAGAATTGTTATACTAATTATACTAAATAATATAACGTACATGCGCTTACTCAGCCAGCATGCACCATGCTGTTAGTTATTTTTACTTTGTTTGGGTGGTATCACCTCTGGGTGTTGATGAGTTCAAGGTCTTCAAAATACTAAAGTTGTTATTTTGATAGGATGTTTAAAACTTTATTTTTTATATAAGAAGATTATAATATTTTTGAATATTAAAATAAGAATTTTTTAGGGCATTTAAATATGATATTTTATGTTTGTTTTGTCCCTAATGATGTTGATAATCACTAGAGCGCACCAGGATCGAGTCAAGTTGCCAACTCATAAAATAAAAGACACTAAATAATACAAATACTAGCTACTGGATAAATAAAAAAAATATTTTTCCTTCTCTTTTCTTTATTTTTTTTTTCTCACCACACATTTTTATTCAATTATTGCCAACAGATAAACAAACTTTATTTCATTTTTTTGTCATTTAATTGAATTCGACTTCTATTATTATCGATCCTGACCATATTTCTACCTTCATACTATTAATATGTAAAGTATTTTTAAAAATTAAAGGAATTTCTGGTAAATCGATTCGGCTCAGAATCCTTTACATTGATTATTAATTATATAACCATTGTTAAGAATTGGTTGATCTTTACAATAAAATGTGTAAACAAGGTAAAGTTGGTTTACTAATGTTCTTAAATAAGTTTTCAAAGATATTTCAAGTTCAAGTTTTTTTTTTTTTTTTTTCAATGGAAATATATATATTGTGAAGTTAGCTACCCATGTAGGAAACAAATTTAATGTTTATTAATCAAAGAGAAAGTAATTAGTTACAAACAATTTTTTTTAAATATTTTACCACGATTAATGCCAAAAATATCTTTAATTTCTAATTAATCATAATCGTGAAATGTAAATTTCCATTTTATACCAAATTATGGTGAAAGTTGGATTTTGTAGTTATTTACAAAAAATCTTGTAAGTAACTGTAAACAACAGTTGTTCGTATAAATAAATGTAACTAACTGTAAATAACTTGGGTGCGAATGTGCGAACCTAAAATAAAATTCATCAAATTCAAACAAAAACAAGATTCAGTATCATTCATACTTATTAATTTGACATTTGATATTTCTTTTTGTAGATAATTTTATATTTTTATATAAAAATTAGATAAGATGCTTTTAAAATGTTTTAATCCAAATTTTGTTTTTTTCCATTAGTAAATGCTTCCTTCTTCTAGGATCAAATTAAGATAATTTTAGTATAGTTTATTCTTCTTTTTCAACATTTTTATATTATAGAAACCAAAACAAATAGACCTGTCTATTACTTTTGATTTTTTTTTTTAATCTTGAGGATTCATATAGTAATGGATTTTGTAAAACCTGGCAGATTCCACTTTTCGGGCCATATATATTCTAAAATTAATTTTCCATATGTTTAGTTCCTTATCAGAAACCTAAAAAAAAAAGCCAACTGAATTTAATTAGCTGGTATTAATTAATTAAAGAAAATAATAAATGTACTCACAAATGAAATGACGCTTGTAGGTTAGGTTACCATATTTAATTTTTGAATTTCATTTTTTAATTATTTTATTAACATTTTGAATATATTATTCACTAAATAAAAAGAAAACAATATCGTCAATGGTCTAAAACATTAAGAAATATGAAATATAAGCTGGTATCCTGTTTTTTCAGGGAGTTGGTTATTTACAATTATTTACAACGACCTAGTTATTTACAGGGTAGTTATTTGCTAGTAAATAATCGTGTAATTTATTCGGCTGTAAATTATTAATACTTGCTAACCCTGGTGAAAGCAAAATAAAATACTGTATGTGCATATAGGTTATTATGCATAATATCCAATAAAAGCATAAATAACTGGTTTTTGACATTTTTCATATGAATATTATGCAAACGGCACAATTATTCTCACAAATCGTTTTCTAATTTTTTTTTTTTTTTTTAATTCTATCGGAGAATAATTTGAGAATTTGATCAAATAAAAAAAAATGTAGAGAAGTATTTTTTCTACATTTTTTAAAATTACTTTGCAAAAAGTTGGTAATGCCAGCCAGGCAAGCGAATCATTATTTTTTAGAATATCTAATATGAATGAATTAAAAGATATTTTGTAATTAATCTTAGTTTATTTATTTAGTAAATAATATTTCAAAATATTAATGCTTACTACAATAAAATACAAAGTTTTAGTCAGAAGCTGTCATCAGAGGATGCTTATTTATTCCCTGGAGGATGCTTTCACTTTGATAAATATACCTCCCTGATAAATATACACTGCCTAAGATGGCCCTTGTCACGCCTACGTGTGTTGCTAACTTGACGCTACATTTGTTGCCAACTTAACAAAACTATATTATAATTTTATTATTTTTCCTCATTTCTTTTCCCATGGCTCAGAGAGAAAACAAAATAATTCTGAGATAATAATAATAAGTCCGAACCTACTTGACGGATTCCTGGGAGTTTTTACAACTATTGATATTTTGGTATTTAATGGCTATTTAATCTTTATTTTTATTAATATCAAAAATTTGATTTTATTTGGTCCTTCAAGTCAAATAAAAAAACAAAATTCTCTGCTTGAATTAAAAAAAGACTAAATATGTCTGCTGCCTTCCGGGGATCGAACCAGCTTATTCGGGGCAACACTAGGCTTTTAACTTGCAACAAAAGATCATCCTCGATTTTTTCAAATTTTCAATAAATTTTATAATTAAAATTAACAGATTTTTTTGTTGTTGATGTCTTGTTCTATTAAAACACAAAAAGTTCATTTTTTTTATTAAATGCTGATAATTTGACAAAAAATATATATGATTTTTGTTTTGTTTTATATATGAATAGCTGTTGCGTGACCAGTTGAATAAAACAAAAAAAAAAAAATTAGCATTATAGAGTTTTTTTTTTTTTAAAGCAGATCATTCATTAATTCAAAGATATTTTTTTTGAAAAATGTACATTAAAAAAAAATATTAATTTATAATAAAATTGATACAACAAGCATTCATATTTAATACAATAAATGTAAAACAATCTAGGTTGTTTTGATTTATTTTGTTTTAAATTTAATCAACTATTATAGAAGACTGAATTTATAAAAAGAAATAGACTACTTTTGCACCCTCAAAATTTGAAGACTTAATTTTTCATATGATGTTCTAAAGACAATCTAAAAGATTAATAAAAAGTATTTCTTCATAGCCTAATTAAAACATTTCTTTTATAGTTAACATTTTTAATGAAGTTAGCAACTATCCCTAGACTTATAAACAAAAAAAAATATCAAATTAAAAAAAAATAATTATTTTAGAATTAACATTCATTCAGATTTCTTAATTACAAGGTTAAATTTTCATCATAATTAAAACATTTATTAATTAACTTTCTTTTATTTATTTAATAGGTGGACATTTTAAGTGAAGTTAGCAACTATCAATTCCTAGTTTAGACAAAAAAAAAAAACACAAATAAAAAATACTTTTTAAAAAAAACCACAAAATTATTTAAATAAAAAAAATTATTTAATAATTATTATAAAAATTATTTAATACAGGAATAGGTAGATATTTTGAGAGAAGTTAGCAACTATTTAAAATTTCTCAACAATATAGAAAATATTAAGTATATCTACCCATTGTTGTCATATAGTTTAATATATTGCATTTTACAAAAAAAAAATAAATAATTTCTAATTGTACTATATATATAGATGAATATCTAATTTGCCAGGTTAATATGGGTACTGGCTTTTGTTATCAATATAGATACAATATTTACATATACCACATAATAATATGGACTACGCACAGGAATGGACAATAAGTATTGTTTCCTCCCCTCTTGTTGACATTTGCTTTGAATTTTCATAATCGTTTCAATTAAGATTACTAATTCAAACCATAACCTAACAAATGAGAGCAAGCATAGACGCTTTTGTAATCTTAGCATTAATAAAGAATAAATTCAATTAGTCTACAAAATTCCAAAACTTTTCCAATTTTCGTTTTGTTTTTAGAATATATCCTCTTCTACTAGTATATCTATTATATTACCAACTAACAACTGTAAAATCCCTAAAAAAATTTTATTTTTTTTTTTATAAAATGCGTTGATTCGTTTAATTATTTTGATTAAAAATATACTCTATTTTGTATACGTGAATAATAAAGGAACAAGAACAATATAAATATATATGGTTTTATTAAATTAAATTCCTTCACAATCACAGCGTGTTTTGTCCTATTGAAGAATAATGAATGAATGACTGGTACTGTATTAGATTAATAGGTAATTAAATTAAATACCAGTCTGTGTGTGAGAGAGTACCAAATACTATACTATAATTTAGCTTACAGGCATTGTAATCAACATATAATATCAACTAATAATCTAATTAGATATTATATTAATTGTAATTTATTTGAAAAAATCTGGTGTGACTGGCGCACAGCACACAACTTTCTCTTACCTTCGGTAATCGAAAGTTGTGTTCTGTGCTTGTCACACCAGATTTTTCGTGTCGACATGTATTTAGTTTCCGACAGTACGGTACATTCGATTTTCAAGATGTAAAATTTACCTATATGTGAAAATATTTATATTTTGTTACCATGGCAACCATTTATCCTATCTTTTCTATGGAATGCAAGAGTAAAGTGGTCTTCCACTAGAAGATTTCAGTGACAAAATGAGAATATACATTTGAAAGAGAATCTAAAAAATAATTGATTTTTGAATTAAAAAAAAAATCGTTGTAGCAAATTTTTAGAAAATCGGAAAAACTGAAAAAGTACATCAGTAAAGTACTAGTACTCTTTGGCCGATTTTGATTAAAAGCTTATTTTTCGCTTATGAAATCTAACAAATTTAGCCTCCATCTTTAAAAATTAATAAAAATCTGGTGTGGCTGGTCGCACCAGTTTTTTTTGTGTCAACATAAATTTTAGTTATTTAGTTTCCGACAGTACAATACATTTGAATTCAAGATAATCTCAACAAAATTTGAGAAAGAGAGAAGAAAAACTTCCAGAGAGAGAGAAAGAGAGCCAACGGACGATGATCTCATGTTATGTAAATTCACGACTAAAAATATTGGATTGAAGAAAAAAAAATAAATGTTTAAAATCCATTTAACAAATTTAGAGGACTAACAGAAGTTATTCAAACACACATCGAAAAGAAGATTGATTTGAAAGAAAGAAGAAAAAAAAGATTCAAAGTCAAATGTTGAGGTTAAAAGCTAAATACGAGTATGTAAACAAAAACATGTGTGAAATTAGAAATAATAGGAGTGAAATGTCACACTATTTTATTAAAATACTATAAAATTATTATTATTTTTTAATTTCTTTTGGACCTTTCTAAATAAATATTTATTATTTATTTGTTAGGTAGGATAGATAATGGCGCTCTGGAGAACTTAATGCAATAAATTGATAAAACTATTGATATGATACCATAAAAAATTAATAACAACAATTTTACACAAATCGCATTTACCGTATAGGTATATCAACGGCCTCCTTTATTAATTCATAATTTATATGGTAAAAATTTTGCCATACCATCTCTGGTGCAGACCTATAATTAATTTAGATTAGATTTTTTAGAGGTTAAATATATCTATATTTATATATGTATATCATCTACATCTCTTTGATTTAATGTTAACAATAAATTGTAATCTGGGTTTCATGAGTTTTTTTTTAAATTTATTTACATGTATTTGTTTGCAAATAATAAAATAATAAAAAAAAAAAAAAAAATTATACAAGAATTAATAAATTGAAATTTTAAAATAAATGTGAAATTAGAAACATATAATCTATATTTTCAACAAATTAAATGTAACCTATATATTTAGATAGAGATCGGATTTAATTTTAATTCCAGAATTAAAATAAAAAAAAAAAAAAAAATAGATATATATATATCGTAAGATGATTTATTTATTTATTGGATTAAAATTTTAATTTATCGATTAAATATTTATTTAAACTTGAACCAAAAATAACATTTAGAAATTTAAAAATTGAAAAATTGTAATTAGTGTTAAGAATAAATATAAACAAAAAAAAAAAAAATGAAATTTTATTTAAATGATGATAAAAAAAACACAAGAAAAAAAAAATTAAATTAAAATCTCGGTTGACTGGATTCACACACAAACAGAGAGAGAAATAAATATAATCCAGCAGTTTGCCAACTTTTTCACATAACTTGTTCTTTCCTTTAATCTAATAATAGAGTTAAATGGGGTTTAGAACCTCCAGTGAATTTTATTTTTAGATTTATGGAATTTTACCTTTTCTCTCTCCCTCTATATCTTTGATTATAAATAGAACTAGTGCGCCGCCCGCCTTCGCGGGCTTCGCACCTAGGGGGGCTACGCCCCCTGGACCCCCGTTAGCTGGCTCGGGCCGCCTGCGGCGTACCCTCGCCTTTTCTTTTCTTTTTTTTTTTTTTTTTAAAAAAACATTCACACTTTTTTCTCATTCACACTCACTCTCACACACACATTCACACAGTCTTTTCGGCAACTTAGGCCATTTTTGACGATAACCGTTATGAATATATATAATTTAGGGTCCAGGCATTCTTATTTAAGTCATTTGGTATCCAAATGGCTTAAATAAAATCATCGGACTGCCTGGGGTCCGAACCCGCGACGTTTGGTATATGAGGTTAGCACGCCAACCTCTACGCCATGCCCCGAGGGCTCGCCTTTTCTTAATTATGAAAAGAAAATTATTATTACTAACAACTAAGTATTCCAGTCCAGTGCCTGCTTGAGGATTTGTTTACCTTCATAGAATACACAACTGCAAAGAATACTTAAATATTTCTCTATACATTTCCTATGGGAGAAATCGAACTTTAAGAATTAATAACTCGAAAAGTTATAGGAATTTTGGGACCCGAGTATTTTTCCGGGACTCTCTATAACGTCCTCTATAAGACTGCAAAATTTCGTTTCAAAATTCCAATGGGAAGTTGGTCAAACAGAGCGTGACAGACGGACAGACAGACGGACAGACGGACAGACAGACGGACAGACAGACGGACAGACAGACGGACAGACAGACAGACGGACACTCCGTAATTATTATATATAGATAGATTAAAAGAAAACATTTTCTTATAATAAACGTTCAAAGGATTATTAATAATGTTTTTGAAGTTAGAGATCCTGGGTTCGATTATGACTTTTCAAACATCATTAATGATTATTTGATTTGATTTTTGTAACGATGCACAGTGTAAGAAATTGATTATTACAAATCTGTAAACAAATTTATTGAAAAAAAAAATAAAAAATAAAAATGGCGGCTTTTCATAGATTTAGTTACAATTCTGTTATGAATAATTTTGAAGCACACAATCATTCTCTCATAGGTATCTTGTAAATGAAGAAGATACAGTAGTGTACACAGCGGCGTAACTAGCCTTTGAGAGCGGGGGAAGGGGGCGTAGCTCGACTGAGGCGCCGATTTTCGTTCGAGCTTTTTTTTTAGTATTCGAATCTGTTCGAGCTTTTTTTTGTATTTTTCTCCAGATTTTGGGATTTTGTGATATAAAATGAGCGCCCCCTTCCCCCACCTGGATACGCTACTGGGTGTACAGCGGTAGAGTTTTTGCCTATTTTTTTTTAACTGTCCGATATTATTCCCCTGAGATTTATTAATAATTTACCAGGTATGATAAAATGCTCTATTATCTATTCCGCCTGCGGAATCTCGACATCTAACATCGGGAGCTCTATCTCTATGAGTCTATTTGTGGAGGTGCTGGGATATGACTATTTGTGGAAGAATTAGGAAATATCAGAAGACTTAATTTTATTAGCATATGCAGCCCTTTTATTGTTGCCGTTTCAGGCTGACGTTTTGACCCCTGGTCTATGTCATCTTCAGAGCCGGAGGCAAGTATAAATAAAAAATTACAATTTCAGCGACACACATTCGCTCATAGGACAACCAACGAATGAAGTTTGTCTTATTTCCTATGAGCGGGGCGCCCCGTTATTGCGAATGTGTGTCGCTGAAATTGTAATTTTCATTTATTCTTGCCTCCGGCTCTGTAGATGACATAGACCAAGGGTCGAAACGTCAGCCTGGAATGGCAACAATAAAAGATATAATTTTGGCTGCATAAGTCTTGGGTTTTTAACTCCTTAATTAACATTTTTCAGTATATCCTCCAAAAATTTGTTAATTTTTTTTATATAACAGGTGGATATTTTATTATGTCGCCAGGAACGAAATTCCTCACGCCTTTTCTTCAACTCTGAATATAAATTAATAAGGAAAGAGATAGAGAATTCTCTAAAGCTGGTGGTGGGGGGGATAGGCGTAGCCTCGCCTTCCTCCGCCGGCGCTCGGGCGCTGTAACGCATTTTTGTTACTGCTGCTTTTTGTTACGTGACGTTTTCTGCCAATTCACCCTACCGTAAGCCCCGTAAAAGAATTTCGTTAAAACTTTGAAACTAGTCACATATAGATATTGGCGTGACTGAGAGTGTTCTCTTCTGCTTTTTGTTGTTAATTAATAATTAAAATTATTTATAATTATATAGTGTTTTTGTTTTAAATTTTTTTTTTTTTTTTTTTTTTTTAAACATTCACACTTTTTTCTCATTCACACTCACACTCACACACCCATTCATACAGTCTTTTCGGCAACTCAGGCCATTTAAGACTTTAGACGATATCCGTTATTTATTACGATACAATTAAGGGGGTCCAGGCATTTTTATTTAAGCCATTTGGTATCCAATTGGCTTAAATAAAATCATCGGACTGCCTGGGGTCCGAACCCGCGACGTTTGGTATATGAGGTTAGCACGCTAACCTCTACGCCATGCCCCGAGGGCTTTTTTTTTTTTTTTTGGAGGGTTTCAAATAAAAAACCACATTCACACTTTTTTCTCATTCACACTCACATTCACACACACATTCATGCAGTCTTTTCGGCAACTTAGGCCATATAAGACTTTTGACGATAACCGTTGTAGAGAATATATCTATTGTGGGGTCAGGCATTTCTATTTAAGCCATCTGGTATCCAAATGGCTTAAATAAAATCATCGGACTGCCTGGGTCCGAACCCGCGACGTTTGGTATAGGAGGTAGGCGCGCTACTTACTACGCCAAACCCGGGGGCGCCCCGAGGGCTTGTTTTAAATTGTTTTTGTTGTTTTTGTTTTAAAATACCCTCCTCCAACCTTTTAAATGAAAGCTACAGGTCAAGGGGCAAATGAAGGGTAATTTTTTTTTTTTTTTTACGGTTTAAATTTGTCAAACCAGCATTCATAAAGTACAGTCTTTTCCTAATTACAGTATATAAATAACAAATGTTTTGCAACTTTTTTTTTCTTAAAATAAAAATTTTAATTTTCTATTTAAAAAAAATTAGAAAATCTTTAGTTATTGTTTTCTTTTTCTCTCCTCTCATTTCTAAGCACAAAAAATTATCTTAGTCTACAATCAGAATTCCCTTTACAAAGACCACAAACAAACAATTTGTTATATAAGAAGAAGAAATGAGAACGAGCTCTAATATAGGCTACTCCACAGCAGCAGAGATTTTTTAAAAATGATAAAATTATTTTTCAAATAATGAAAGAAGATATTGATTTTAAATATTCATAACTAGCCGCACCTCTTGTCTTCGGTGGGTTTTGGACCCTCTTGCATCCTCCTAAGACGTAACCTTAATCATGAGCAACAGATATTTAATATTAATATACATAATCTGACTTATTAATAAATATAGTACTATACACCCCTCATTAAAAAATATGGTGTGACTGGACGCACAGCACACAACTTTCTCTTACCTTCGGTAATCGAAAGTTGTGTTCTGTGCTTGTCACACCAGATTTTTTGTGTCGACATGTATTTAGTTTCCGCCGATATATTAGAATTTGTAGCAGAGTTCACCACAAATGTGTGGTTCATATATATGATAAGAATTTTTATATTTTATATAAATATTTTTTTTTTATACCAATGATTATAATAATAATTATTATTATTTATTCAAATGAAAATTATTATAAATTAATATTTAAATAGAAATAAATTGTGATGACGTCGAGGTAGGAGAGGACATACCACCCCTGAGTATGTCAGGAGAGGGGAGGGAGGAAGAAAGCGGAAGCTCCGACAGACCCAGCCGAGCCCTCTTACTGAAAGGGTTAACGAGAGAGAAACGTGCGACATTTTCTTGTGCCCAGGATTTTGAATTTGTGAGATGGTGATATCTACTTGGTCTACTGCTGGATGATCTCAACATCTTGGTGATCCTCTTCTGCGGATGCTGCGCCACTGGAAGACAGATAAGTCTCCAACATCGCCCTTAAAACCCCCCCCCCCTTATTAGTGAAGTGAGCATAGCTAGCTATTGCTAATACGAGTTCTAATCATATTGAAAAGTTTTAAATATAAATATATAAAAAAAGCGCTTTACAATTAATAAAATAAGTTATAAAACAATTAATTCTTTAAAAACTACAAACAATGATCATAATAAAAAGGCATTGAATATCTATAGATTAAATTAAAACGAAACAAGAGATCTCAGGTTAACTTTAAATATAAAATTTGTATTGGAAGATTATATATTTAATTCAAATATCAGATTGATATTAATCTTTTTATTAATTTCTTTGAGCACTAGTTTTTTAATACATTTCCTATAAAAAAGCCGAAGCAGATAACTAACTCTCATTTCTTATTTAATAAACCTTACTTATTTTAAGATTCATTCAACGTGCATTTTTTTTTTTGACCCCTCAGCTCAGTTTCTCTCTTTCAGCGAAAACTATTAATTCCTCGTTAATTCGAGAAGCACGTTGACTGTGCCTGTGGGCAGGGAAAACACCCCCTAGTTCCCCCCAAGGTACGGGAAACGGTGTAAATTCAAGATGTAAAATGTATAAGCATGGGAAAATATTTATATTTTGTTACCATGGCAACCATTTCTCCTATCCTTCCTATGAAATACAAGAGTAAAGTGTGCTTCAAAGCCAATTTGTGGAGGAGCTGGGATGTGTGAGTCAATTTGTAGAGGAACTGAGATGTGTGAGCCAATTTTTTGAGGAGCTGAGATATATGAGTCTATTTGTGGAGGAGCAGGGATGTGTAAATCTATTTGAGGAAGAGCTGGGATATTTGAGTCTTTTTGAGTAAGAGCTTGGATGTATGTCAATTTGTGGAGGAACTGAGATGTGTGGGTCAATTTGTGGAAGAGCTGGAATGTATGAGTAAAATTGTGGAGGAGCTGGGACGTGTGATTTAATTTGTGGAGGTGCTGGGATGTGCGAGCCAATTTATGGAGGAGCTGGGATATTTGAGTCTTTTTGAGTAAGAGCTGGGAAAAAATATCAGTAGATTTAATTTTATTTATATTTTTCTTTAAAATTATTAAGACAATAATTTTGTTTTATGTACTACAAAAATTTGTTACTTTATTTCACAGACAGGTGAATATTTCTTATTAAAAAAAAAAAAAAAAAAAAAACGAGACTAGTCACAGATAGATAGGTATTGGCGTGAGTGAGGGTGTCGTCTTCTCCTTTTTGTTGTTAATTAATAATTAAAATTCAATTTATATTGTGTTTGTTTTAAAATCTCCTCATCCACCCATTTAAATGAAATTTCCAGGGAATTCCATTAAGTTATAATATTTTTTTTTTCTTCGCTCGCTTGTTTTTTTTTTTTTTTTTTTTCTGTCTAATTCAATTTTTCATCCATCTGTTTTTCTTCTTTTCAATATTCTCTTTATTTTTATGACCTATATTAATTTTTTTGGCTTTCTTTGTGTATTTTTTTTTTTTTTTTTACCTCCCTTGCTTCGTCTCTCTTTCCCTTTTCCTATTCAATGATATTATTTTAATACATTTTGATTTCAAATTTTCTTTTCTTTACATTTCTTACCAAATCAGCGAATAAAATTTTATCAAAAAAAAATTATTTTAAATTTAAACTGGTAACATGACAATTAATTAAAAACACTTGTTGATATGTTTCATTTATTTGTATAAATTTTTGTTACTTATTCGACACAACACCACGTGGGTAATAATACAAATAAGTAATATACAATATTTGTATTATTATAACACTGAGAAAGTTTAAATACATATAAAAGATTTAAACCAATAAACAGATCAATTAGTTTTTATTTAGGTGGACCACACCAGATTTTTTTAATTTATTTTTGACTGCTGAAGCCATTATGGCGACATGATGGTTAAGAAAATTCTTTTGACGAACGTAACGTTACGTTCAACAGAGTTCTTGCCCAACGTCACCGATCCCAAGATTAAACGCTATTTGGCATTGTTTAATCAGAGTATTGTTCTTTCCACTAATTGTTTTTTTTTTTTTTAGAGAGAAAGGTGAAATCATTTTTGACATAAAATACTTTTTTTTTCTCGTTTTTAATCGATCCATAATAATCGCCTGTTTTTTTTTTTAATCAACTATTTGATAAGATTAGATACAAAAAGAGAGAGAGAGAGAGAGAGAGGGTTGTCTCTCTCACTCTCTCTGTTCCATAATATAAAATAAAATTATCTTCATTATGTTGCTTTCTACCTTTTTTTCGTTGATATGCTGGATGATATTAGAGCGCTGCTACAGCCATTGCCCTGTAACAAAATAGAAAATAATTAATTTAGTGAGATGTGGGGTTGGAAGGGGGAGGGGAGAGAACAAACTTAATTATATATTAAATGAGAATTAAGATATTTATTAAAAACAGACAGGTAAAAAAAATTATGTTTATAAAAAACACGGGGTTGCTACAAACATCAAGTTTATCTATTGTATTTTAGTTACGGTAAACTGTATGTATATTTTTAATCAAATTTGACTCCATTTGTTTTAATTAAAAAAAAAATCTGATGTGACTGGTCGCACGTTTGGTAATTGAAGTTGTGTTCTGTGCTTGTCACGCCAGATTTTTTGTATCGACATATATTTTGAAACCGACAATCAGAGAAGGGCAGGATCGCGATCCTTTTGAATTTAAATCCGATCTGATCCAGCGTTTTTTTATCTGGAACGAAATCATTTTTGCTTGCATCTAGAATCGTATCGCTAATCCTTTTCGAAGAGGGGGCTCGCTGGTGTGGCGGGCTAGGGTGTCGGCTTTCTACAGAGAAGATCCCTGTACAAATCCTGGGAGATTTTTTTTCATTAAATAGAAATATTTATTTAAATAATAATAATAATTCTTTTCGAAGGATTAGCAATCCTGGATTTTTCTGTATCTTTTATTTGAACAATGGCAGGAGGTAAGCAGCCAGGAAGGAGTGTTTCTAAATCATTCGAAAAATTCGTGACATTTCGTTCCAAATTTATTCGACCATCAGCGAGAAAAGATTTTAAAATAATTTTTGATACGGTAACAATGGTCGATATTTAAAAAAATGTTAAATCGCTTAAATTTTGAAAAGTTTTATTTTTCTCTTACAATAATATTTTTAATAAGCCTGAGTTTGGCAGATTTCACAAAAACTTTTCCTTTTAGTAAGCTTTCTAATGGTATACTCAGTTCTGCGATTATCATTCAATTTAGTAGAGAAATTCCACTTTTAATGTTAAAAACGTAACTATTTGCAATTAAATTTATTACAAGATGCATAATCTTTAAAAAAATGGCAGCTAGATATTATTTCATTTATTAGGCCCTGCCCTCTACGCTGATTTTTCGGTCTTGGTTAAAGCCATCCTCAGAGCTTGCAGGCTATCAAGATAGGCAAGTTCTGAGGATGGTAATAACCAAGACCGTAACATCAATATAGACAAGCTCTGAGGGTAAAGCCACCCTCAGAGCTTGCCTATATTGACAGCCCGCAAGCTGAGAATGATCTGACCAAGACCGAAACGTCAGCATAAAGGGCCTATCAAATGAAATAATATCTATCTGCCATTCTTTTAACGATTATCCAACTATGAAATTCACATCTTGTAATAAATTTAGTAGGAGTAAGTTAATGAATATCTTCAAAATGGCCTCAATTTTGCTGCAAAAAGTCACGTTTTTAACATTAAAAGTGGAATTTCTCTACTAAATTGAATGATAATCGCAGAACTGAGTATACCAATAGAAAGCTTACTAAAAGGAGAAGTTTTTCTTAAATCTGCCAAACTCAGGCTTATTAAAAATATTATTATAAGAGAAAAATAAAACTTTGATAAAATTTAGCGATTTAAAATCTTTTTAAATGTTGAAACGATATCCAAAATAGGTTTAAAATCTTTTCTCGCACTATATTCTTTATGAGAATTTAATGAACTATCGAACGGTGTCTTTAAATTTGCTGTACAGGCAAAAGTTTAGGAAATACGCCCGTATTTTTGAAAAAAAAAACTTGTCTCTTTTTGAAAAAAACACAAAAATTGAGATAACGGCCAAATGGTTGAGAATTGGACCGTAGTGAAGAGGAACTTTTTTTGTTGCTTT
This sequence comes from Euborellia annulipes, assembly GCA_023213315.1. Taxonomy (NCBI): domain Eukaryota; kingdom Metazoa; phylum Arthropoda; class Insecta; order Dermaptera; family Anisolabididae; genus Euborellia; species Euborellia annulipes. Next base: position 7,582 of record JAKCPI010013389.1, on the reverse strand, counting down.
CGAGGTCTAGAATCACCGAGTTTGCGCGACTTTATCCTGTTACACCGTGTATATATATATATATATATAAGTAAGAGAAAATAAAAAAAACTGAACAAATGGAAATTTAAACAAAAACCATACTCTCTATTCACTTTAAAAATTCAACAGAAGTTTCATTTTTATTTTTTTTTTTTGTTTTTTAGGTCTCTAGAGTCAAATAAAAATATATCAGAGATTTATAAGATATATTTTTTTTTTTTTTATCAAAAGAAAAAAAAAAGTTGTATGATTTGAATGAACTTTGTGGTTGACTTGATATCGAATTTTTATTTTACTTTTTTTTTTTTCAATTTCAGGACCATTAAACGAATGCCTTTAGCTCAATAAGTGTTAGTAGAGAGAGAGAGATTTCCATTTCAGAGAGAGATTCAATTAATGAATGGAATATCTGGACCAATAAAAAGATTTTGCTTGATATCTATTTCAATTCAATAAAATTTAATTTTATATTTTTATAATTTTATCTTTTTTTTTTTTTCAATGAATACTAATATTAAAAAAAAAAAAAAAACCGTGTATTCATAGAGAAGTGAAAATTGCCCAATGGTCGGCCTTAGGCTGGAAGGGGCAAATAAATAAATAAAAAATCTGGAGTGACTTGTTGCACAGCATACAACTTTAAAATAAAATTTTTTGGAAAAAAAAATGAATTTCTTGAGGGTTACCAACTTTAATCTCCTCGGATTTTATTTAAATAGAAAAAAAAGTTACATAACTCGTTGTTCAACTCACCCTGTAACGCATAATGTTTGACAAGACCCCCCTCCCCCAATTTGCGTTACGTAATACTTTAACGCAGTGGCGGATCCAGAGGTGTTTCTCGGGGGGGGGTAATCTGGAGTGACTGGCCGCACAGCACACATTTTTTCTTAATTTCTGTAATTTAAAGGCGCATTCTGTACTTGTTTGCCAGAATATAAATATAAATCAAATTTTTAAGTATTAATTTTTAAAATTTTACATTAAAAATACATTTTTTTTTCGAAAAAAAGTATTTTTTCAAATCTCAGGGGGGGGTAATTACCCCCTTTACCCCACCCCTCTTGTATCCGCCCTTGCTTGTACGACCCCATATATATAAACATTTATAGAGGTAAGAGAAAGTAAAAAATAAGAATTTCTTTTAATTTTTAATAAAAAGAAATTAATTAATAATTTTAATATTATTTCTAACTTCACATCTACGTATTTGTTATAAACAAATATGGTTTCTATCCTCATTTTCAAGGCATTTTTTTTTTTTTTTTTTTTTAATAATTAGTATTGGATTTTTAATTTTATTTATTTTACGCCATCTTAAAAAAAAAGAAATATTAATTTCTTTTTTTTCTTTTGATACTAATAATAATCATATCAATATTCAGGGGTGAGCATTTTTTATTTGCAAATTACTCCCACCCCTCCCAAACACAAATATAATCAAGCAAACTTCTTAATATAAAAGAAATTTTTAATTTTAAAACAAAAAATAATTTCAATATTATTTCTAATTTCACATCTATTTGTTATAAACAAATATGGCTTCTAACCTCATTTTCAAGCAAATCATTTAAATTTTAAATAATTATTTAATTAATTAATAATTTATTGTTGCCATCGTGAAAATAAAATAAATAATCTTTCTTTTCTTTTCGTTTTAATAATAATCTTTGTAATATTCATTTTTTATTGAGAAATTACTTGACTCATTCACTCCCCTCTTTCATCTCTCTCTACACTGCAAATATAATCAACCAAGCTTTATAATATAAAATAATAAAGAACGTCGCTCCGGATTCATTGGTATAAATATAATTTTTGAAATTATAAACATCCAATAAACCCCTAAATGATCTCAGCAAAGGAGAGGGAAAATAAAAAAATAAATAAATAAATGTTTAATAAAAATGTCGATGATATATTAATTTCAATATTATTTCTAATTTCACATCTATTGGTTATAAACAAATAAGGCTTCTAACCTTATTTTTAACCCATTGATTTTATTAAAATAAATTATCTAAAATTTAATTAAATAATAATTAACAATTGTTGAAAAAAAATAAGAATTTCTTTTAATTTTTAATAATAAAAATAAGCAAATCTAGATTTTTAAATGGCGTTAACCTTTTTTTTTTTGTTTTAATTTAATTTGATGATTACATATCCAGGGTTGAGCATGCATGTGATATAATTAATGAGATGAGGAGTGAGGGGTGGGTGGAGGGTTCTCTCTGGCGGTCTGTCGATCGGTCATCGATCCATAGTTGAGCCATATGCTCACTTATTTTTTTATTTTTTTTTTTTATCGACCTTAAACTTAAGATAAGGTTATTTTCCTATTTTTTTATACACTTCTAAACTTTAATTATAATTTTATTTACCGCATCTAAATTTTAAACAAACAAAAAAAGTTTAATTAATTTTAAAATCAATATCTAAATATATAAATATTAACGGTGTGTCCGTCTGTCACGCTCTATTTGACCAACTTCCCTTTGGAATTTCGAAACGAAATTTAAATGCTTAAAGTGGTCTACAGGAAAATTATTTTCGTCCCGAAATTCTTATAACTTTTTGAGTTATTAATTCTTAAATTTAGGATTTCTCCCATAGGAAATGTATAAAGAAATATCAAGGGCGGATACAAGGGTTTTTTTTTGGGAATAAAATTTTATTTATAATATAAAATTTTAAAAATTAATACTTAAAAATTTGATTTGTATATATATTCTGGTAATCAAGTACAGAATGCACCTTTAAATTAACGAAAGTAAGAAAAAATTGTGTGCTGTGCGGCCAGTCACGCCAGATTACTTCCTACGAGAAACTCCTCTGGATCCGCTCTTGAAAAATATTCTTTGCATTTATGTATTCTATGAATGTAAACAAATGCTCAAGCAGGCACTGGATTGGAATATAGTATTAATAATTTTCTTTTCATAATTAAGAAAGGCGAGGGTCTGTCTCAGGCGGGCCCGAACCAGCTGAGGGGAGGGGAGCCCAGGGCAATTTTAATAGATTTTTTTTTTGCGACATGCTCACTTATATATTTATTTTTTTTTATCGACCTTAAACCTAAGATAAGATTATTTTCCATTTTATTTGTTATTTTTAAAAAATATTTCCTTTCATCGTACTTTTTTTTCAAAAAAATAAATAATAATGAAATGCCTAAAAAGTAAGGTTTTTTTTTTTTTTTTTTTTTTAACATTCACACTTTTTCTCATTCACACTCACACTCACACACACATTCACACTGTCTTTTCGGCAGCTCAGGCCATATAAGACATTTACGATAACCGTTATTTATGAATTTATATATATTAGGGTCCAGGCATTTTTATTTAAGCCATCTGGTATCCAGATGGCTTAAATAAAATCATCGGACTGCCTGGGGTCCGAACCCGCGACGTTTGGTATATGAGGTTAGCACGCTAACCTCTACACCACGCCCCGTGGGCAAAAAGTAAGGTTAGAGAAGCCATATTTGTTTATTACCAACAGTAGTGAAATTAGAAATAAAATAATCAAATTAATATATCATCTAGATCTCTTATAAATAAATCTTTCTTTATAAAGATATATAAAAGATATTTTATTTTACAATTTTTTTTTTTTTTTTTTTTTTTTTTTTAAGAAAATATTTTATAATATTAAAAGGATAAAATAATATTATGATTTTTTTTTTATTTAAAATTTCTTTATTATTTTCATCATATTATATTAAATAGGTTGGTTGATTATATTTGCAGTGAGGGAACAGGGGGTGAGGGTGGGGGGGGGGGTAGTTAAGTCAAATAATTTCACATTAAAACTCGCCTCTTTTGAATATAACAAAAGGATTCACCACCCCCTCCACCATTCAGGAGGATTAACCCGTGAAATGAATTGAATATACAAAACCAAGAGGAGGAATTATATAGGCGAGCTAGCGTACAGTATGTTTATGCTCTTTCTCTCTTTATAGGTTATGTATAAATAAAGGTAGCTAATTAAAAACCCCAGCGATGCATTCATTCAGCAATTAAAAATTCATTTCATTTAAAATTCATTTTTTTTTACAAACTTTCTCATTATTTTCACATTTTCACCTTGCACTTTTTTTTTATTATTAATTTAGCTATTCAGTTCAATTTTATAATTATATCTATAACTAGTAGTGCGACTCGCCTTAGATGGACCCTGCCTTCGCTTTTCCTGTACTGTACCGCAATTTTTCAGACAAGAACTATTTTAAAGATTAGATTTTAAACTAAAGGAAGCCTTCACGAAGGAATTCTTGAAAACTTAAGGCCTCCTTCTTTCATAGAGGGATTTCAGGTCTTCCTTCGTGAAGGAGGCAATTGGAAGTAATATTTTAGGGATTTTTAGTGATAAATTGGTAACCTGTCATGAAGACTGCCCGAAACTAACCTTACCCGAACCCATATTTTCTCTTTTTTCATTATATAGGCCTACAGGTCAAAAAAAAAACCAACTTTTTGCACAATTTGTGAGTGAAGAAAACGCTATTGAAAATAGAAAAACATGTTATTAGTTTAAAAGAAAAGGCAGAAGCCTGGGAAATAGTGACAAAAAATTATATGGCTCAGAGATCTACTACTCAAAAAAGCATCTCTGTATCTTTTACGGAAGGGAAGTTCATCAAAAAATTCTATTGGATTTTTCGTCAAAGTCTTATATGGCCTGAGTTACCAAAAAGACTATGTGAATGTTTGTGTGAGTGTGAGTGAGAAAAACAAAGTGTGAACTAGACAATTCTTTCAGGTCAACAATTGGACTGAAGATGGCCTTAAAGTCGAAACTGTTTCCTTAATAAAGAGTTTTTTTTTTTTTCGTGGAGATTGATTACCTGGCTGTCAGCTTCTTTTTTATCTATTGTTTAATAGGAAAGTACCCAAATACGGACCCCTGCCCGAATGTGGACCCCCATGGTTATTGTCTCTGATTACTGCTGAAACTTAGCGAAAGACAGTGTAAATACTAGTGCAAGATTCCACCACAAAGTAGAAGTGCCCTAACGTCACCTGCTCTAGTTGTTTACTTGACAGTTAGTCATTACGTGTTTTGGCAAAATTAAAAGTTTTTGTGAGTGCTCAGTTTTTTTTGATTGGACGCGATAAGTGACAGGCAAGCGTTCCAACCCTTATATATTCTTAAATGATAATGTTGAAGGAATCATTTGTCCATGTAATTATTTCCAATGTGATGTTTTTTTTATCAAATATGGTGTTTTGAAAATGCAGAAGTGAGGTGCCTAAAACGGACCCCCCTACATAATGTGTGAAGTTTTATGTAAAACTTTTATGTAAACTTCTACCCCTTATAAACCCCAATGTTGAAGTATTTACCTTGACTTTTCACATTTTCAACATTCCTTTTTTTTCAATTTTCACAATTATTTTTATTTTTTATTTTTTTTTTTTCAATCACATTTTCAATTTTTACATTAAAAAATGTTAAAATAAAAAAATATATTTTTTGTCAAACCGTTCTATAGTTGTTTTTCAGATTTATTCCCTCTCCTAGATCAGAAATTCAGTTTTTGGTTGTTTTTTTTTACCCAGGGGTCCAGTTTAGGCAACCTTTTTGAAAATCACCAAAGTGTAAGGTTAAAAAAAAATTGTTACCCCTGTAATGAATACATATATATTTGCCATAAATAAATTACCAATAGTACATCACATAGTAAAGTAAATATTACATAGCTTTAAAACAGGTTTTTTCAATAATTTATATACTTTATACTAAAAAACAAAATGGGGGTCCGAATTTGGATACTTTCCTTTTATTTTGTTTAATGTATTTTATAAATACTTTTCTTTATATTCCTATAAGAAAATCGGGAATAACTTCCCCAAAACTTTCTCGTATATTCTTTTGGAATTACGTCTGCGTGTGTGTGTGTGTGTGTGTGTGTGAACACGATTGCTTAAAAACGCAAGCGGCCAGATCGATGAAATTTGGTTGGTATGTACTCCTTACACATTTTAAGTAAACATGTTCATACACACACACACAGACCTTCTAAAAGTGTTATTTTTTTTGACTCAGGAAGGTCTGAAACGTGAAGAAACATCAAAATCTCAAAGTCGAATTTTTTGACGATTACAATACTTTTTCTTTATATTCTATTCGCGAAAGTAAAACAAAAAAAAAAAAAGAAAATTGAATTATATTATACAATTTTTATTATTTCTTTATTAATTAACTATATAATGCTATTGGTCTTTTCTTTAATTTTTATATTTTCCTCAAAATAATGCATCAAGCTACGATATAAATTTATTTAATACGAAAAAAAATTACTTTACATCATGATAAGTAAAAAAAATCTTTTTTTTTGTGTATTCAAATTATTAATTTATAAAAAGTGGATTCATTGTTCAAATTCACTGAATGGACAGGTTTTATCGATCAATGATCGAGTGGCTAATCCCCCTCCCCTCTCCCTTAACCCACTCGCCCATCCTCTCACTCTCCTCAATCAACCAACCCTTTTAACGACGACGACGATGACGACACCTCGAATTAATTAACATGGACATCAACTCTCTCTCTCTCCTCATTTGTTTTATGCTGAATGGATCATCTACCTAACCCTTGGGAGAGTGAATGACTGAATGCATTATTATTATTATTGTTATTTGTGTGGAAATAACATTTTGCTTTTCATTTAAATGCAATTGCTTTACCATTTGTCATATAAAATTTGTACTAATCCCAGCTCCTCCACTATTTTTATTTCTATGTAATCCCAGCTCCTCCACTATTTTTTATTTCTATGTAATCCCTGCTCCTATACTTTTTTGTTAGAAATATTATCATCCCTAAGATGATTGACAAGTGATTGTTCACTGGAAGAGCGATGCAGATTGAATGAGAATGCGAGTGTGCCACGCCCTCCCTCGCCTTCGACATCGATAGCTGCGCCTCCTGGAGGCGCAACCAGGCAGCACATACTATGGATGGTGGCCCCAATCAAAAATGCAACAGCGCTTATTAAATATTTCGCCCACTGTTTGCTGTCACTTTTATTTTTCTCTCTCTCTCTTGACCCCTTAAATTCTCATCAGTTTAGATTAGATGCGACATACGGAGAAAAAAAAGAGAATGTTGCAACAATTTATTCACGAGGGGCTTAAGATTGTTGTGTCTACTGGGGACATACATGTATACGTAATAATAATGTATTACATTCAGCGAGAATAAACCTTTTTTTATATTCAGTTTCTTTATTAAATTTTATATTAAAGAAAAAAAATTGTAAATCCCAGCTCCTCCACCATCTTAAAAACTTAATATAACTCCCTTAATAACTATTTTTTCTATTAAATATACGTATAATTATTAAAAGTTATTTATTTGTGGATGAGCTGGGATTCTTTAACACTATCAATATGAGATATTAAATTAATCAAATGCTAAATTTAGCTCTCTCTCTCTCTCTCCCTAGAGAAAAAATATTATATTAAAGTAGAAGCAATATAAAGCAACTTTTTTTGAGTGCCGGAAGTCATATAAACCAACCACAATTTTATCCCATAAACATTGTTTT
>JAKCPI010013388.1:0-16189 GCA_023213315.1 Euborellia annulipes | reverse complement strand
AAAGAGGCCATCAGGGAAGTCGTTTTAAAGGATTACCCATCGACGCCGCTTTTCTGATATAGCTATAAATATATAGTAATAGTTGGTGGGGGAGAAGGATTAGCTCTTTTCGATAGAAGCTAAAAGCTTTCGACGAGATAAAAGCCATTTAATAGACCACCAATTTCAAATATATAAATAAATAAGTACGAATAAAATGGAAATAGTAGGGAGAAATATTAAACAAAGGAGCTGGAATTTTAAATAATTGAATATTTAAGATGTTCCTTATGCTTTATTATAAAATACCTACATTTGAACAAGAAAAATTACTAATTAAATAGGCTTAACAATAGGTATATTATTTCAAGAATTAATTTTGAAATCAGGTGGTCAGATCGGAAACTCAGTGAGGTGAATATTTTTTTCTTTGGTACAGTATATTTAAGTTCCCTAATCATTAGATTTTATTTTAAATTTAATTTAAGTCCTTTTCAGCATCTGAGGCCATTTAGCACCAGATTCTATAAAAGCAAACATACTTACGACCAAGGGCGGATCGAGAGGTGTTTCTGGGGGGGAGGGATAATCTGGTGTGATTGGTCACACGAGTACACAATTTTCTTAATTTCGGTAATTTAAAAGGCGCATTCTGTAGTACCTCTATGCCAGAATATAAATACAAATCAAATTTTGAAGTATTGTCATTTTTAAAACTTTACATTAAAAATAATTTTTTTTTTTTTTTTCAAATCTTGGGGGGGGGTAATTACCTCCTTTGCCTCCCCCCTTGTATCCTCTCTTGCTTACGACCAAACTTTTTTCAATCCCAGAAAAAATCAAATCATGCGAAATAAAGTATTTTTATTGTTCTCGTAAAGTATAGAATATAATTACCCGAAATAAAGTATAATAACTTTATTATAAAGTACAGTGGCGCTAGTAGTAGTGAAATAAATTTTTTCTCCTGGTTAAATCATTCGATGTTAAATATTCCATATTTCGTTTCAAAATTCAAATTAAGTTATATTTCTTAAAAAAAAAAAAAAAAAAACGAGAAATCTCCTGCCAGATGTACCCACAGAGCTAAGCCCTTCGTCTTGAAAGAGTACTTTGAGATACTTTTTTAATAAATTAGAGATACTATTTTTTATCAAATTGTTATTCATTTAATTAACTCAATGAGAGATTAGTTCTTTTTTTCATGCTTGTTCAACCTACAATCTTTGTTTGTCCCGCTGTACATAAATATATTTGTGTTTATGTTTATGTGATATTTATCCCCGAACGTTTGTCCTGACAGGGGGTTGGAAAGATGTCCGGGGGATAGACACTCGTTTACGTGACCGGAAACAAAAATGTCCTTTAATTTTTCATGCAAGCTTACACGACCGACATGTCATGTGTGCGTTTAAAGGTGAGAGTTTGGGGACAGAGTAAAAAAAAAAAAAGAAGAAAAGAAAAAAGGAATGAAAGGTGGACAAAGCGATTAATATCCTAAACAAAAGGGAAAATAGAGACTGGTCACCCGAGACTTATAAACTTTGGGAATTTTCACTGAAAAAAATAAAGAATGAAAGAGAATAGTTATAAAAAAAAATATTTAAATGAAAACAATAATTAATATACAATATATAAACAAGGGTGAAATTGTATATAACTTACATATGTAAGTGTAGATTTTGTATTTTCTTTACACTAGTTGAAATTATAAATTTGAAAGCATTTAAATTCCTATTTTTTACTCCAATTATTTTATTTTTTAATTTATTTATGACTTATTTTAAAAACAAATATCTATATCTATTTTTTTTTTTAATGTACTTAGTAACTTAAAAACTCAAAAATATATTGTGAATAAAAAAATTTCGAGGGGTGGATTTGCATTTGCCCTTCCTAAATGCCCGACTATATTTATAGACCTCTAAGACTTGACAAAAATTTGGTCCCTCCTTTTCCTAAGAAAAAATTATAAATTGCCAATCAAGTGCATTTTTAATGTACTTAGTGACTTAAAAAAAACAACAACAACAACGAACTTATCACATATAGATTGCTACTCACTAAGGCCATGCATTTTTAAGTAATATACAGGACCGTAACGAGGGCACCCGCCACGGGCGCAACTGGACTGGGGGGCGCAAAACAAAGAAGATCGACCAAGTTGGGAGTTGCACATGGTTTTTATTTAGCCAAAGTAAAGCTAGCATTTGCCCCTTATCTCTTTTCCTAACCTTTGGTGCAACAGTAGCATATCTGCTGTTCAAATCTCAGTCGGAAAACGTGTCCAGACAAAATAAACATTTCGCATTCATTATCTTAATTGAGATAGTTAAAAAAAAAATTTTAATTTATATAGTCACAGATATTTATATTGAAAATTCGCACATTTTTCTTCATCACTATTATTACTTGTCATATCATTCTTATCATATATTGTCTAATATAAAAAATCCAGTGTTCCTAATAGCACACCCCACAACTTTATCTTTAAAAACTTATTATCATACCTCTGAAGGGTATCTAACTTCATTATAAAAAATTTCAACTCATTCTCTCATGCTTTATTTTGAACAAACACACATCGAGAGTCAAACCATTTTGCGGACCCTTTTTTTGGACCCAGGAGGCCCCAAACGTGTATTTCTATCAAAATCTCGACATCAAATTTTTGACTTGAATGCAATCATCATATAAAACAAATACAGGTATATAAAGAGCTAGCCACTCACTTCCGTTTTGTCGTCTGTTTACCACTTTCTCTCGCTGATTAGTTAAAGTGAAAGGAAGCAGAGTTGGAGAGGGAAAAACTTTAAGTCAGAGAGGGAGCATGAATAAATTTTATGCATTTGCTCGCCGAAGGCAAGCAAGGGGCTCCAGGACGAGCTGCCCGAACTGGGACAGGCAGTTCTTCTGTTTTTTGTATGGCTGTCCCTTTCTCTTTTCAATAGGCGTTAAACCGTGCGACAGGCCGGCCTGTTCTATCCTTCTTGGTCGCAAAAACGCATGATAGGGTTAGAGGGAAAAAGTGATGCCCGCCGACCCCGAATCGCGGAATAATGCGAGGACAGAAGAAGAAGAACATTTTGATTATAGGTAAGAGAAAGTAAAAATTTCATAATATATACATGTTGTTGGTGTAGGTCAAGGGTCCGCTGGTTTGGTGGAATGAACGACAAACATATCGATCCCCTCGGAAAGGCTGGAGATCCTGGGTTTTATTGCCGGGGACCATGGGGTGCTTAGCTCACCAACAAATGTGAATGTGTGTGGAATGAGAAAAAAAGTGCGAATGTTAAAAAAAAAAAGAAAGAAAAGCCAATTCCCTTAAAAAATTTTGAATTATCTCTCACCTGGAAAATAAATTATATTCACGAAATAATTCGACAATGAATAAAATAAAAAATTACCATTCTAGAAATTTCGAATTGAAAATGTAGCCAACGGGTCTCCAAGAGTGAAGATAACATTCCTGTTGGTACAGTATAATATATAGCATGTGAGTGTAGACATTTGAGAAGAACCGGGGATGAGGGAGAAGGATATTATTGCGTTCTTGTGCACCCACTTTCAACCCCACACACCGACATCTCTGGTTCGCTTTGCCAGTACTACAATGAAGCATTATTTCCCTTCAAACATACTCTCACATACATTGAACAACTTGGTCTTACCCCAACCACTTCTTTATACCAATGGGCTTCATCGATCATTCAAATCAATCGTTTGTACCCGAAGGAATTTGAATTGTTCTATGGTTGGAATACAACAGGCAGCTCCATATGACGGAACAATCAGAGAAATGTAGCAAATGATTCGACTTCCTATTCAAACAAGATGACAATGATAACAACACCAGGGTTCGCCATTAATGGAGCTCTTAGTTGAAGGAGGAGGAGTAATAAAAAAAATAATTATCAGAAATTTGAAAAAAAAGAATATAATAATTTTAAAATCCTTAAAATTTATGAGATGAAAAATATCAACAAGGGTAGTTCCGTGAAATTAATGGGGGAAAAAGCCTCAATTAATTAATTTAATCAGCCCCTGAATTTTTTTTAGGAGGTGGCTAAATTATTTTTTATATTATATTATATATTAACAAATGCAGTTCTTTGAAAGTGGAATTATTTAATTTAAATGCAGTATAAAAAAAATAATAGCTTTTCAATTTAATCCTATTGAGCAAGAATCCAAAATATCTTCTCGGGGAGGGAGGCTAAATTCTTCTTCTCGGGGGGGGGGGGGGGGACTAAAGAAGTAGTACCACGATTTTAATTAATTTTGGATAATTATAAAAAATATTTTAAATTATTTCATCTCATTATTAATTTTTAGTTATAGACCACATTTTTTGTATTAATTATTTATTAAAAAATATAAATACTGAACAACGTTTCGACTGCTTATTCTGCAGCAAAAATGTGGTCTATAACTAAAAATTCTCTAATAATAATAATTCAAACCACAAAAGCTTTATTTGTTATTATTAGAGACCGGATTCCTATGCAATTGCATATTCTATTTGCTAATAGGTACATCACTGAAAACCAATTTTCTATCCGAATCATGCCCCCTTGGAGCTAGGGTTCAAATTCTATATTGCATATTTTTGCATATTTGGCCAATATTGCATAAAGTTGCATATTTAAAGCTTTTTGGATATTTTAAATTTTTTTTCAGTAAAAGTTCCATTTTATTTTAATTTTTTTAATTTTTTTTTTCTAAAAACAAAAAAAAAAAAAAAAAAATTAAACGAAAAAAAAAATTTAAATCCTTTTATTACATTGTAAAAAATAAATAACTATATATTTTTTACTTTCTCTTACCTATGTATATATGTAATATATATATAGAGAGAAAGTATTGGATTCATGTCAAAAATTCGATGTCGAGATTTTGATGGATCTTCACGTTTTGAGGTCCCCTGAATACAAAAAAGTGGTTTTCGCGACATGGTCTGTCTGTGGGTGGGTGGGTGGGTGGGTGGGTGGGTGGGTGGGTGGGTGTGTCTGTGTTCAATTTTAAGCATGAAGGAATTGAGCTACGAGGTTGAAATTCTATATTTAACTTAAACACCTCCCGGGACCGGAAAAATAAGCTTTTAATCAAAATCGGCCAAAGATTACTAGTACTTTACTGATGTACTTTTTCAGTTTTTTTCGATTTTCTCAAAATTTGCTCCAACGATTTTTTTTAAAATTCAAAAATCAATTATTTTTTAGATGCTCTTTAAAATGTATATTCTCATTTTGCGATTGAAATCTTCTGAAGACCACTTTACTCTTGTATTTCATAGGGAAGATAGGAGAAATGGTTGCCATGGTAACAAAATATAAATATTTTCCCATACTTATAAATTTTACATCTGAATTCAAATGTTCCGTACTGTCGGGAACTAAATACATGTCGACACAAAAAATCTGGTGTGACAAGCACAGTACACAACTTTCGATTACCGAAGGTAAGAGAAAGTTGTGTGCTGTGCGCCAGTCACACCAGATTTTTATTCTTTATATCCTCTTTTAAATTAAAGAAAAAAAATGCCAAAACAGGGGTCCTCGTTTGCTTCAAAAATTTCGCAATGGATTGCTCCCTATGAAAAGGATAAAATATTTACGACTGAAGGTAATGTTGTTTTTGCAATCCATGCGGAAAAAAAATTTCGAGCTATCGGAAGTCGCAAGTTGATCAACACGTCAAAACAGGTATGTCGTTTAATTAGGTTTTTTATTTCGGCCAATTTTTCCGGCCTTCATCAGGACAATTGTTGTTGACTCGAGATTAGAGGGGCTCTTGGCAACTCCTGACATAACTGTTGGTGCGAACAGCATTAGGGCAAATGTTATGTTTGCCAAGAGCCCCTCTAAGCTCGAGTCAATAACATTTGTCTTGATGAAGCCCGGAAAAATCGACCGAAACGTCGACAATTGTATTAAATAAAGCGAAAAAAGAGAAATAATTTTTCTTTAATTGCTTCCGGCTCCCTTACTCTCCTCATTGTTAATTTTAATTATACGTTCAGTTACAAATTAAAAGTTAGTTTCTCAGAAATATTACGTTTTTTTTTTTTTATAAAGTGTTTATTTTGTTAAATAATAGAGGTGGGCATTCCGTTCGCGAACGGGTCGCGAAGAACGGGTCGTTGAAGTGAACGGGAGTGAACGGGTCGCGCTTTTAACCGTTCGCCGTTCGCCGGTCCTCCGTTCGTTGTTTTGACCTGTCTTCGGCGACCGACCGGTCCTCCGTTCATTTGTTTTATCCGTTCGTTTGGCGAACGGCCGGTCATCCGTTCATTTGTTTTATCCGTTCGTTTATCCGTTCATTTGTTTTATCCGTTCGTTTATCCGTTCATTTGTTTTATCCGTTCGTTTATCCGTTCATTTGTTTTATCCGTTCGTTTATCCGTTCATTTGTTTTATCCGTTCGTTTATCCGTTCATTTGTTTTATCCGTTCGTTTATCCGTTCATTTGTTTTATCCGTTCGTTTATCCGTTCATTTGTTTTATCCGTTCGTTTGGCGAACGGCCGGTCATCCGTTCATTTGTTTTATCCGTTCGTTTATCCGTTCATTTGTTTTATCCGTTCGTTTGGCGAACGGCCGTTCATCCGTTCATGTGTTTTAGCTTTTCTTCCTTACTCCTTCGAGTTCGTCCGGGATTTTTCGTTGAAATTCGGTAAAACTTTGGATGTTTAATTTTAGGTTCATTCTGAACTTAGAAACACATACAAGTCATAGAACTTTTCTGTCAAAGTATTTCAAATTTCACGGTAAACTTATTTTTCACATGTTTAATTATTTATTTGGTTTTAATTTCCTGATGAGTTCAATATTTCAATCTGATTTCAATACTTAATTATTCATAAGGTCAGTTGGATTATTATTTATGTCTAATTAATAAATTAATTATCATTTTACTTTAACTATAATTGAATAAAAAAATAGAATATATAACTTTTTTTAATTTATATAATATTTTAACTTATTAAATTTGGTTTTTATTTTTTTGAATTTTTGATAAAATTTTGATAACTAATTATGAATTGTTTTTCTAAAAATATTAATATTCATCTTATTTCAGATTATTTTTATTCACCCTTTGGTTTCTTCAACACAAAATTTTCCAAATTTACTTGGTTTTAGTTCAATAATTTATAAGGTAAGTAAGCTAAATGATTTTTTTATATCTAATTAATATATCACCTTAAAAAAAGATAAGAGTATCAAATTATTTAGAATCGAATAAAATAAAAAATGAATATCAATTTTTTAACATATATCTATAAATTGCCTTTTTATTTTATATTCTTAATTAAATTTTATTCCAAATAAATTATTAATTTTTATTATTTGTTAAAAAATATTTGATTATTTTATACACGATATAACTAAATTGTTTATTTTCCTATTTTCCTAATAATTGGCTGCTTTTTTCATGACTTAAATTTAGAACTATCGTTAATATAATTAGCTATGCCAATATTATAATTAAATCCATATAGATATATCAAAAGTAAACATTTTCAGATGTCCCACAAGGCGAGCACAATCAAGTCCAGCGAATTATGGGATCACTTTAATCCCAAAGAAGCTACCCTCAAGAATTGATTCTTCAAAGTGTCCTTTTAGACCCTAGATTTAAAAAAAAGGGATTTAAAGACAACGTTGCAAAATATAAACAAACGTATGATAGTTTGGTTGGGCAAATTAAAAATATTATTTCGCATGAATCGAGGAATTCAACAAGAGAGACAGAGAGACACCGGAAAATCTCTCTATAGAAACTTCGGTTTCATCGACTTCGATATTGTGGGAGGAATTTGACAAGGATAACGATTCCTTTAGTGAAATAAAGGATCCCAAGGCATTGGCCATTGTGGAAATTGATAAATTTTTAGCAGAGCCATTGCTTAAAAGGGATCAAAGACCCTTTATTATGGTGGGAGCAAAGGAAACTAATATATCCCCATATATATCAAATCGTTTTAAAGAGATTATGTATTCCTGCCAGTTCTGTACCCTGTGAAAGGATATTTTCCAAGGCAGGACAAATTTTAACGGAGAGAAGAAGTAGGTTAACTTCTTCAAATTTAAATCAAATTGTATTTTTAAACAGCAATATATAAAATGTTCATTAAAAATGTTAAACTATATTTTTTGTTTATTTTTACATATAACCTTATATATATATAGGCCTATATATTCTTGTGGTAAACTTTCCAGCTAAACTATCCCCCCTCCCCCTCCGTAACTTATAGTATAATTTTTGAAATAAAATAAATATGAATTCTTACCTAAGCTTAACTCTTAAATTTTAACAAGGCATGTTTTTTTTTGTTGGGGGGGGGGGGAAGAGAAATTGAAAAAAAGAACGGTGAACGGGTCGTGGTGAACGGGTCGTTTCAGAATTCGAACGGCGAACGACCCGTTCCTCAAAAAGAACGATTTTGCCCATCTCTATTAAATAATATTTAGTATATATTTTATAGAAAACTATTTTGTTAAATAAATTAACACATTTGACTTTACTGATATTACTGTTTTTTTTTGTTTTGTTTTGTTTTTTTAATTAAATTTAGTTTTTATTGCGAGACCAATTTTTTTTTTTTTTTTTTTTTTTTTTTTTTTTAATCATTTCCTTCCAAAAATAAAACACCATTAGTTTTACATCAGTAGAAATCATGATTTACCTTTAATTGGAAGCCATTTACTCAATATTTTTGCCATAAATATATTGCATATTTGGCTGCATATTTTAATACTTTTACTGCATATTATATGGCATATTTAGCGGTTTTTGCTGCATAAAAATCCGGTCTCTAGTTATTATTATTATTATTTCATCTATTTTATAAATTCAAAAATATTATAATACAGTATATTAATATTTCATATTATTTATTAATACTCTTTAAATGACCATTCAAGTTATAGTAAATTATTTAATGACTTTTCAATTCAAAATATAAACAATAGAACAACTATATAACAATTAAAAATTTTCAATCCACGTTTTCCAATTGAACAAATGATTGGTCAATGAAAATTCGCTCTGTCGGAACTACCAATAAAATTAATACTATTTGAGAGTATAGAGTTGGAAATTGCATGGTAGAATTACATTTTAAGTTTATTCCTCCTGATTAACCTCTGTTCAGTCAATAAAAATAATAAAACCATTTTTTAAGTGAAAAGTATTTTGTTTTATCAAGAGTCGCGGGAGCGACTCGTCGCCGAGCATAAGCAAGCGAGAAAAGCAAAAGAAAGCAAAGAAACTCTTAATACTACCATTTAGTTGATATTCCAATAGATGCCAATGGCCCATTGCATTTAGATGGACGAGTCGTCCCTAGACTATATTATCAAGAATGATTTTAAATCCTTAATAAAAGATAGGGACGTGAAAAAATTTTTTTGAGAAACTTTTCTCTTTCTGAGCGAATATCTCAAAAAGGTTTTAAGATATCGGAGCCAAATTTTTTTTATATTAAACTAGAATAAATAAGGATTATTTTGAGCACAAATTCAAAAAAAAATTCCAGTCCCAAAAAGAATGGCAGAGGCTCAAAGTTGAGATTTTGCCGATTTCGGAAGGTCAAAAGTTAGTCTCTTATTTTTCCTTTTTTTTTTTTTTTTTTTTTTTTTTTTTCCTTTTTTTTCTTTTTTTTTCATTCTTTTCTTCAATTTTCAAATTTTTAGACAAAGCTACAGGTTTCCCTGCTGGACCGATTTGGATGAAATTTAAAATACAAATAGATACTATCAAAAACCCGATACCTTTGATGTAAAATTTCATTTTGGATCAAAAGTGACTTTTTGAGAGGTATTCAAAATTTCAAATTTGTCCTATCTTTAACATGGCGAAAAGACAATTTTGACTATTTTGCTCCCTGATGACGTCATCTAGGAACATATCTATTAATATTAGTAATTTTCATCCCTAATGGAATAACAATTTTTAGGATAAATCCATTCAGATAGAAATACAATAGATTAACGTGATAAGAAGAAGTGCTACCAACATAACAAAAATAAAAATCCTAAAATTTTATAAAATTTGGTGAAATCCTATGTTTATCGTTTTGAATGGATACCAAACGATGTATTTACATTCTACCAACATAACAAAAATAAAAACCCTAAAATTTTATAAAATTTAGGGAAATCCTATGTTTATCGTTTTGAATGGATACCAAACGATGTATTTACATTCTACCAACATAACAAAAATAAAAAACCTAAAATTTTATAAAATTTAGGGAAATCCTATGTTTATCGTTTTGAATGGATACTAAACGATGTATTTACATTCTACCAACATAACAAAAATAAAAATCCTAAAATTTTATAAAATTTGGTGAAATCCTATGTTTATCGTTTTGAATGGATACCAAACGTTGTATTTACATTCTACCAACATAAGAAAAATAAAAATCCTAAAATTTTATAAAATTTGGTGAAATCCTATGTTTATCGTTTCGAATGGATACCAAATGATGTATTTACATTCTACCAACATAACAAAAATAAAAATCCTAAAATTTTATAAAATTTGGTGAAATCTTATCTTTATCGTTTTGAATGGATACCAAACGATGTATTTATATCCTACCAACATAATAAAAATAAAAAATCCTAAAATTTTATAAAATTTAGGGAAATCCTATGTTTATCGTTTTGAATGGATACCAAACGATGTATTTATTTTTTACTGATTGGAATGCATATTAAAAGATCTATTCATGGGATAACTTAATATTTAATAAACAAAAATTATTAAATAATATTTAAATGTAATATTTCACAAAAAGAAGTGAAATCTCAGCCAAAAACATCGGAGATGCAAAAAGGGGCGCCTCGCATTATTTTTGCCCAGCGTCGAGGTGAAATCAAAAAAATGCGCCTCGCTTTTCTGATTTATATAAAAGCGAGGATATATGAAACAAATAAAATTCTGTAGGGGTTTTATTTAAGTGAAAATATTTCCTCGCTTTTATATAAATCAGAAAAGCGAGGCGCATTTTTTTGATTTCACTCGACGCTGGGCAAAAATAATGCGAGGCGCCCCTTTTTGCATCTCCGATGTTTTTTGGCTGAGATTATAGACTTATAATAAAAAATATTTTTATAAATAGGGAATTTTTTATTCAGGTTAATTTTTTTTAATAAAAAAAAAGGATAGGAATTTATTGAATATTATTTGCAGAAATAATTTATCCATCACTCCAGGAAGAGGCAACAAATAAATTTAATTAAAAATAATTAAAATCTATTGAGATGTACTCCATTTCAAAAGCTTTATATATAAAGCGTAAAATCCTGTCATGATGTCTGTCAGAGATATTATGCGGTCTCGACTCTAGATTAATGGACCAATCGCCATGAAATTAGACAGTAGGGAATACCAGAAACCCCGAAAATATCAATTAACCCACCCACTCCCACCAGCCACACACCCCAAGATAGAATTATGATTTTTTGTTTATTCCTACTCTCCCGTTTTTATTTTTTACAAAAATGCGCAAGCTCCTGGAAGGTAGATCAAAACGAATTGCCTAATAATAAACAACAAACATGTTAGGGTAGTCGACTCAGTCTTCTTTATATTTATTGATTATTAATATAAAGTGAAATTGTACAAGTGGGGGGAGCGGGTAAATATATATTTTATATATATATTTCTGGTAAACAAGTAGAGAGTGCACCTTCGAAAGTAAGAATAAATGTGTGCTGTGCGACCAATCCCACCAGATTACCCCCCCCCCCCGCAAAAAACTCCTATGGATCCGCTCTTGCTCCAGGCACGGTAATACAACAATTAGTAAAAACAAGATCAAATAAAAACGCGCCCTTTATTTATGCTATGACTCATTTGTATTGAAGTAAAAAAATATGTAGTTTTTATTTTTATTATTTATAAAATAATTGAGCTTTGATAACTAGAAGAACCCTAACAAACACAACTCTGCGCCCTCTAACTATACACATGCAAGAATTTATGTAAATAAAAACTATGTTTTAAATAAATAACTATTTACCCTGGTAAAATATAGAGAATAAAAACCAGGTGATTTGGAGTAGGTTCCCCACTATTTTAATTATTCTATATGATCGTATGTTATTCCAATAATTAAATTCTGTAATTGGGACTAATTGTTTAAAGGGTTTCTTTTGCACACTGGTAAAGAGAGTAAAAAATAACTTATTTCTGAAAAAAAAAAACTGACTTAATCCCCTTTAGACTCGATATATAATTTGCAAATTGATCCATTAGCTATTATTATTATTTATTTTAATTGTTATTAATATGTATTTTCATATTATGTATTTGTGAAAATGAAGTCAAACATCTCTTCTGAAATTATTTTAACATCCAAAGTTCATTATAATTTCATTTTTTTTTTTTAAACACCCACACTTTTTTCCCATTCACACTCACACATACACTCAGTCTTTTCGGCAACTTAGGCCATATTAGACTTTACGACTCAGTATTTTAGTAATTATTTATTTCCAGGCATTCTTATTTAAGCCATTTGATATCCAAATGAAACCATCCGACTACCTGGGATACGAACCCGAGACCCTTGGTATACAAGGCAGGCGCACTACCAACTACACCCAGCCCGAGGGCCTAATTTCATTTCTTAAGCCCATTAAAAACATTTTCAATTTGTACTTTTCTCAACCAATAGGTTTACATGAAATATTTTTGTACCTATCATAAGCTTACTTTTTAGGTTAAGGACGCCATTTTTATTTAGTTTAGTTTATAAGTTTAAAATGGCCTTCGACACAAAAATATCTTTTTGGCCAGATTTTTATTTTATATACGAGTTAAAATATTAAAGGCACCCCCTAGACGTGGCATTAATTTTTAACACTATTTACTAAATTTTAACCCTTTGGCTTTAAAGTTTTTTACAGAATAGCTATTTGAGGCAAGGTAGTGTTAAAATTAATTAATGTTGTTTACAGATGTTAAAAGTTAACGCTTTTGTTTGGAGAATAGACCTGATTAAGATGTATGGTATTTATTTCAAAAACTTTAATAAATAAACCAACTTTATTTTCTCTTTCACATACTGTATATGGATGACTATTAGTATGACTAACTTAATTTGATCCTTTTGAAATTTTGAACCCAGAACGCGTAATGGCAAGGGAGAAAGAAAAAGAATTTCTTTAAATTTTCCAAACAAAGGATATTAATCCCCAATATTCGATTATCTAGAGAGGATTCCAGCGAAAGAAGGATGTTCGAGTTAATTCCAATGTCGGAATGTGACTGGAATGGGAAACGACCTAATAAGAAAAGACGTTGCTCATGGTTCATTTACCTGGACACCCTCGCAGAGAGCTAATTGGTCAATCCGGAATCAGTCCTTGGCTATAAATCTAGTGATCCCAGGGACCAATAACGAATTGGAAGGGTAAATGAGCCCTTAAGCTTCGAAGGGTTAAAGCAGACTAATAAACTGCTACCCTTCGCCCACCCTTTTACATTCACATCAATAGGCAACGCGATTGGATTGTTAAGTGATTTGATTTCAACAAAATAAAATTAAAAAATAAAAAGCTTGATTCGGTCGATCTGGCTAAAAAGGCCATTTATTTAAAATTGTTAAAGAGAAAAAAATATATAAATTAAGTAAAATGTATATATAACGCATCTGAATTATAAAAGAATCAGACTAGCTCTACATGAGCTTTCGAGTCTCACAGATTTCTTTAGGAACTTTAGAAATATTGCCATCATCAATAACCAAGACTAGGTCAGGTTTGAGAGTCAAAGCTTTCACAGTTGTTGTTATTAAATAAAAATACTTGTTTTCGGATAATAATAATAATAATAATAATAATAATAAAATTTATTTGTTAATTTGAATTTACAAACAAATGGTACATTCAGTATTTTTAGGCTTCGAGCCACTGCTCCCAATCGATATCTTGGATGTTCTTTGAAGACTGGGTTTTCTTTTCTTTATCTACTTCTCACATGAGGAAAAAACTTAAAAAAAAAATCTCAAGCCATGTTTTCGGATAAAATATGTTTATGTGAATAAGATATAATGTGTCGGTCTCTCCTTCTTCAGGTACAAATTCAGTTACAATAAGAAAAACTTCTTAAATCTAGCGATATACATTCTGAACTGAAATTAAAACCAAGCTGTTAATGGGACGGCCAGCTTGGTTCTGTTTTTAGATCAAAATGTTGATCACTAGATGTAAGAAGTTTTCTGATTGCAACTGCATTTGTACCTGGAGAAGGCCACAGAACGAATATCCAAAAAGTTGTATTTTATACAAATAAACCACAGTTTACCCGAAAACAAGTGTTTTTTTTAAGACAAAGATAATTAATAAACAGGAAATATTTCAAAAATTGATTGCAACATAGTTCCTGAACAGTAGAACAGTGGTAGAGTACTCACTTCTGGTGATAAAGTTCAGCGATTCGCTCTCGTCCGAAGCGACATATTTCAATGGAATTGGATATCAATCAATTGAAATAAATAGGGATGGAAGTCTAAATGACCTCAGATGCCGAAAAAGACATTAAACAAATTAAAACAAAAGAATTAAGAAAAAAGTAAAGAATTTAGTCAGTCATAATCCTTTTCTCATAACATTAGAATGGAAATTAATTAATTTTCTATTGTAGAAAAATAAAATTGGTCTTTATAATCTTTATATTAAATTCTTTTAACGTATAAACAATGCTCTTCTGTGGCTCTGCAGTGTCAATCTTCTACAGGTATTATCAGCGGTCGAAGCTTCTGCCAAATTAAAATTAATCACTCCATCTGATAAGACATATGCCCAAAAACACAAAGAAGTCATCAGGACCGCAGACAGATTGGACGGGCTCCGGGGTTACATAATAATATAGGCTCCCTCCACCTATAATTTCAAGATTTAAGCTTAAAAGATCCGGACCCCCTTAAGAAGAGATTTGGTGAAAATTATTTTTTTTAATTGAAATTTTAATCATGGAAAATTATTTTTCTCCCCTAGGAGGGCCGGGCTCCCGAGGATACAGTCCTCCTGCCCCCCTCTGTCACATGTGGGCCTGGGAGTCATGAACCTATCATCCCAGTTAAACTTACGATTAGTAGAACTTGTTAATTTCAGTCCTCCTTTAACCCCATGACCTCCTGCGATTGGGATAAGTTAGCAGCCTCGATTTTTCCCAAAATTTACAATCTCCAAACCTTCAACGAGCATCTTCTTTTTGTTACATCTTCCAGTTGAGTTTCCCCCCTCCCCATACTTTTAGTTAGTTTTTTTTTTTCATGTTATTCCTGGTTGCATGTGACAATAGTCATCAAAGGTCTTGGGATCTTAAGCATCGATTCAAAAAAACCCTTGTAATGGACAAGTAATATTTTAAATAATTTTTAAAATTTCTTGTAAAACCCTTTCAAATCTTTTTTATTAATAAATTTCATGCAGTTAGTTGTCTTCTAGTCAATTCTAAATACCAATTTAAACTCCTAATTTCCCATTTTCCTAACAAAAAATAAATAAATAACTAAATTAGTAGAGTAATTTATACAAGAGTATGTTGCTGTCTTTAGTAAAAATGAATTAATCTTCTTTCGTTTTGTTTATCCCATCTCCTTTCGTTCTCTTTTTCAACCTCCCACTATTCTTCCCCCTCGTCTGAAATGTTGAATATTAAATTATGTTGGTTTAGGATCCACGTGGTTACTGCGTAAACAGAACATATTGAGATAGGCCGTATAGAATAACATAATTGTATATACATTCACTCTTGTTCTAAAGGGTTTAAGGTGAGTTCGTATTAGATTTTTAATCAAATTCTTTATCTTATTTATGAGTTGGCCTTACTGTATTTTGATGATAAATTATATGAGTCTTCTTTAATTAAAATAATCAAAAATGATCCGTGATATAATTGTTATTTTAATTTAACATTTGCTTGGTCTATTTTGATTTTTTTGATTGATTATGCAATCATTTAATTACAATTATTTTCTAGTCTTTGTAATATTATTTATAGAAATTGACGATATTTAAGGGGGTGTAGGAGCGGTTGTCTAAAAGTAATTTAAAAAACTAGACTATTATAAGGAAATGCGGTTTTTTTTTTAAATGAATTAAATTCATGGTTGATTTTTGGGACATAACGTTATAATTTTTTTTATCATTTATTAAAAAATTATGGAAATTAATTTTTTTGTA
>JAKCPI010013386.1:0-21211 GCA_023213315.1 Euborellia annulipes | reverse complement strand
TTTTAAATTATAAATTAACATTTAATGTTCATATATATTTTTTTATAATTAATTATAATAATTAGAGATTGGTTTTTCAGAAATTCAATTTTATATAGGTCTATTAATTAAATAAATATTATTAATATATATGAAAAATAATTTTTTTTATTTTAAGGCTATATAAAAAGTAGAGATTAAATAATTATAGTAGTTTAAAACAAATTTTATTATAAAAAAATATTTTTTTTAGACTTCAGCTTCTTAGAGCATATACTGTCATACCTGCTGAGGGGTCCACTTAGATGGCGACCACGAGCTACCCGAGCTGGGACTGGCAGTCATGTTCTTTACATGTCTGTCCCTTCCTTCTATATTTTCAACAGGCGTCAGACCAAGGGCGGATACAAGGGGGGGGGTAAAGAGGGTAATTACCCCCCCCCCGAGATTTGAAAAAAATACTTTTTTTTTTTAATTATTTTTAATGTAAAATTTTAAAAATTAATACTTAAAAATTTGATTTGTATTTATATTCTGACAAACAAGTACAGAATGCGCCTTTAAATTACCAAAATTAAGAAAAAATTGTGTGCTGTGCGACCAGTCACACCAGATTACCCCCTCCTCAGCAGGTATACAGTATAGAGCTGGGACTGGCAGTCCTGTTCTTTACATGTCTGTCCCTTCCTTCTATATTTTCAACAGGCATCAGTCCAAGGGCGGATACAAGGGGGCTGGGGGTAAAGGGGGTAATTACCCCCCCCCCCAGAAACTCCTCTGGATCCTCCCTTGTGTCAGACCGTGATACAGACCGGCCTGTTCTTCCCCCGAGTAAAAATGATTAAAAATGATCTAGGGATACCCACGCCCGCACCAGGGACACACACAGTAGATCGAAAGTGACTAGTAGAAAAATGTGTGTCCGTGGTGCGGGCGTGTGTATCCCTGTGTGGACGTATATATCCCTATGTGTTCCTCAAGGTTCACTATGCAGACCTGCTGCGGGCATGTGTATCCCTCGATCATTTTTATTCATTTTTACTCGGGCCCCTTTCCAGAAAAAATATTACTCAGCGCCCCGTGGAAATTAATTTATTTTAAATTTTAATAGCAATAAACAGTAAGATATCAATATTGATGTTTTGTCTATCTTTGATCTCTCGGTACCGGCGGAAAAGAGATAAAATAATAGATATTAATTCAAGGAAAATTTTACCAATGTCCGTTGTTGAGGGATTACCTCCTTAGATTAGGTCATCTTTTTTAGCATAGAAAAAAGATGGATAAAAGGAACTGAGTGAACTATAAATAGGATTAGTTCATAAGCTAGAAATGAACGTAGAACGAGGAGTTAGAGATAGGAAATGATATAACTTCACATATTGCCGGTAGATGGCTACGTCCAGAGGCCGGTTGTGTTTATAATAATAATCATCGTCCATGGCTCTTAGATCATAGACAAAGGTTTGTTTATAATTTCAAATCCAGCGCGTGGTTGCTCTTCTTTACACTTTGACTTAAATTTTTATACAAAAACATAGCTCTTTTTGTTGAACAGCTCTGCCAAGATCAGTGGATCAGTTCCCACCCTAAGTTATAAATTAAAAATGTTAATTTTTAGGAAACTTCTCATGATTGAAGACTCTGGTGCAATTGTTATTTGGGATCTCTAATTTTCATTGACGAAACACGAATTAATTTCCGCAGCCTAGTAATTGGTTTATTAAATCTTCTGAATACATTTTTTTTTCAGAATATTTAAAAAAAAAAAATCAAAATAATAAAATATTATAACGATCCAAATGAAAAATCAAAATTAATCAAATAGATATTTAAATGAAATTGTCTAATTATGTTGTTTTTGTTGATATTAAAACTCTCTCACCCCAGATTAATATACATGTACATATTCAAATGAGGGTGGCATTTAATTATTTATTTAATAATGTTATTATTATTAACATTCTGTATATACTCATAAAATTTTTTAGCAAAAAGAAATATGGATATTTATTTCGCAAATTTTTCCGTTTGTTTCTACTGAAAATAATAATAACAATAATAATTTGTAATGATTGCGTGTTGAGAGAAAACAAATTTGAATTAAATTAACCATGTGGTCATAATAATAATAATAATAATAATAATATAAATGTTAGATGAATAGATAATTTTATTCTTTATGTTTATTTTTTAAATTTATAAATTTCTCTAGATAACGATTTCTTTTTAACAAGTTTAGGTTCATATAAAATTCCATATTTAAAGTTAATTAGTGTTAAAATAAGAAAGATTTTAATAAATTAGCGCTAAAGAGTGTCAAAATAAAATTTGTTAACGAATTTATTATTTTTTTTTTTTATTATTCAAATAATAATTGTTTAATCAAAAAATGAAGTAAAAATAGGAATATTTTAATCATTTAGATCTCTATTTTCTTAGATGAAGATACTGTACAATGTACAATAGATCCATTTTGTGGGTGTATAGTGTACATCTAACAAGGATAAACAAACATGCACAGAAAATTTCTTCATTAACTATGACAGCGTTTTCCAAACTGTGAGGCGCGCCTCTAGGGATGCGCGGACTAGTCTAAGGGGAGGCGCGAATATTAGCCCCAGCGAGCAATTTTCCAAACTCAGCAAAAATTATTTCTTTTATTGTGACGTTTAGGCCAGTAGTCTAGGCCATTTTCAGGGCCGGAGGCGAGAATAAATGAAATTTTAATTTCAAAATTAAAATTGTCATTTTTCATTCAAAATTATCATTTCATTTATTCTCGCCAGAAGGCCGAAACGTCACAATATTATGATTAAATATTTTTAAACGTTGTAACATAAAGTTTGGAAACCTACGGCGGATATTTTTAATTTAAGATAAACAGAAAATTTTAAATTTATAATTCTACTTTTTTTCTACTCGGTTCTAATTTCATAACTCTTGCACTTCAACTTGTTTTTTTCTACACGGTTAGAAAGGCGAAATTCAATAAATATTGTTAGGTACATATTTGTATTCCCAAATTGGCAATAATCTTGTCCGCCGGAGACGAGCAAGGGGGTCCAGGGGGCGCGGCCCCTAGTAGGCTTTGCGACTAGTAAGATGTATAAAACTATTATATAAAATTTGCCTAGGACAGCGATTTTCCAATTAGTAGAGAAACGCCCATATTTTATTTAATATACCGATGGCTACCGGCAGAAGGGGGGGCGTTCAACAAGCTGATTTCTTGGGGTCACCCACTCAAGATGTCTTTTATTAAAATTCAAAAAAAAAAAAATGTTGTTAAACAGAAATCCAGTTTTATTTGTAGATTCTACCAGTAAAAAATTAAATGAATCTTATTTAATTCGGTTTAATTATTTAATATTAGATGGCTCACTCGTTATTACAAGTATTAACTTAATACAATATTCCGTGATGGGAGTGAGAGTTACAAGTTGAGTAGAAAACTATAGAATGATGGATATCAGGCCGGGTGTTATCAGTTGGCTCGGTAATTAATCCCGGCCTGATATTAAATCGCATTTGTGGATCTGGCTATTGCGTTAGTTACGCTAATTAAGCTTATAGCTAGCTGGCTGGAGAGAATAGGGCGCATTGAAGGGATGGGGAGCTCCTGGAAGGGGAGAGGGGATTAGCTCGATATTTATTTATATATTTTTTTTTTACTCAATAATGATAATGATTAGTTTGAATTTTTTTTTAATATAATAAGCCTAATGTCTTATTGGGACAAAAATAAATGGGAGAGCGTGTTCATTTCAATCTCTTTTATATTATAATTACATGCATTTTAAATCATTATTTAAATAATTTGTGATTAGACATTTATAATTATAGGTTAAACAAAGATAATATCATACCCTCGTTACAGCTATGAAATCTCCTTTGTACTTAGTTAAGAGACAAGGAAAAAATCTTAAACATGAAGCAAGGGAAATATAAAGTGCGGGATTAATATCTGACGGTTTTGCAAGTGTAAGCTAAAAATTTCTTCTTTTTTTTTTAATCCTTTCGGCATTTTAGGCCATATTTTTTTTATTTCTAAACTTTAGACCAGTTTCTCAACCTTCTGAAGTCCACACAGTTTCGTATCTTTTATTCATACACCTACATATTTATTTCTCTCGTTAATTCCCGCCCGGACCTCCGAAAATAGCGAACCAAAGACTTAAGATTCTCCTACAACTAGAGAGAAATCAATTTTACTTTTTAATATTATTTTAAGAATTTAGTTTTTTTTATTTTTTATTTTCCCTTTTTTTTATTATTTCTCTTCAAGCCCGGCGGCCATTCTCTTCTGGTTACAAGCAAATTCAATCGCTCAGTTTTTTTGCTTGAATGGCCGACATGTCAGAAAGGAAATCATTATATTTATATAAAAAAAAGGCTTTTCTGTTTTCTTATAAAAACATAAAATAATAATAATAATTGAAATAAAATATTATTCTGGAGTTACATATTAACTTTTAGAGTTACATGTACGATAACCCATATATAAAAATTCTCATTTTAACTTATTATTTATCGGCAGCTGAAATCAATTTAATAATTTAAAAATTAACCATCCGAATTGACCCTCAGATCGTGGAGCAAAACCTCTGCTCTAACGAATAAGGCTCTAAGCTCTTAAAATAAAAAATAATTTTTTTTTTTAGTCTATTCGGCATCTTAGGCCATATAGACTTTAACGATACACATTATTTTAGATTCGATATATTTAAGGGCGTCCAGACATATTTATTTATGCCATTTGGTATCCAAATGATTTAAATAAATTCATCGGAAAGAAGATAGATTACACTACTTGTATTTAAGTGTTTTTTTTTAATTAATTTAGCAATAAAAAAAAGGAAATTTTTCTATATGGAATTGTTAATTTAAAAGATTTTTTTTTTTGTAAATTACTTGTTGTACTGTATATCTATTTGTTCAGACATTTCGGAAAACTCATTCTGTTTTCGATTTCAAATCTATCCAAGTGTTAGTCGCAGAGGGATGGATGGCTGACCAACTCCAGGGCCCTCCGGCGGATTAATTATATAGTAGCTATATATCGTATCGAAGAGGGAGAAAAACTTGCCCGTTACAACTACGTCCATCCCCTGGCAAGTTACAAATAAAAAAAAAAAAATAAATAATAATAAAATTTATTAGAACAAAAGAAAGATTATTATTTCTGGATATGAATTCACAAACTAGCAAATGAATTTAAATGAATTAATAATAAAAAAAAAAAAAACAGTATGATGGATGGTTAATTTAAAGAGTAGCAGAAAAGATGAATGTCTCGATAAAATATTTTAAGAAATAAAATTAATAGTAATCTAAAATCTCTCCTTGTCTGGCACAGGTTTATTATGATTTTTCGGGGAAGGGAAGGCGGCTAACACATATTTGAAGATTTAACCCCCCCCCCTCCCGTACCCTTCACACACCAAATGAAAAATATTTTTTTTTCAACGTCCCTCTTAAAGACAAAATTTAATTTAATTTTTTTTAAGTTAATATATTCTTTTTTTGTCACGGGTCATTTAAATATTAGTAGAATTGCGGTTTACTATTTTAATTTCGGGCGGGCTTTTCCTTATTTTCGCCTCTGCCTGGCATATAGGCAACAAAAAAGTCTAACTGTGATTGCCAAATTGTAATTTCTTGAGGTTAGAAACAATCGCAGCAGCAATTTATTTATTTATTTTTTGTTGAGGATAAGCTGTTAGGACTTCCCTTTTTTTTTAAATTTGTTTTAAGCTCTTTTTCGGCATCTGAGGCAATTTAGACCTCGCCCCTATTTATTTCAAATGATAAATAGCCAATTCAAACAAATGAAATAAATTCTTTGTTGTTTGCGACTGGAAATGATCCCGGGACCCCATCCAAACACTTCTATTGTATTTTTGATTTATTAACTGGTGTTCTAGATAAATAAAATTTTCAAAGGCCTTTTCTCGAATTGTTGAATTTCGGACTTTCGACACTATTATTCTCAGCAGGCGATATATTTTTATTGATAAATACCGCTGGACTTTTCAATAAATGTGTTGAGTCTACTCGGCTCGATAGACATCCTTTTCTTGTGGTGAGGGCAAAGTAATAAATTTGCTGGGCTTCTGTACACGAGAGCGAACCCTGCCTCACTAGCTCAATCGGTGTTAGAAAGAATGCAAATAATTTTCATTTCATTAGTTATATAGGTGTATAACAATAAAATAAGAAAAAAATATATAAAAAGATTTGTGTAAAGCTTAACAAAACAAAATTAGCTACTAAAAATGTGTAAAATTTCCAATTATTCATTAAAGAACCTTAAAGGGCTTATAATAACTGTAGGTTTTAGGACTTTTGAAGATATTTCTAAGTGAGTAGCAGGATCGCGGGTTTAGCGTTTTTTCTTTTAGCAGGGGAAGCGAAGAATTATTAGTAATTAATCGAAAACCTCTAAGTCATTTGTGTTGCCTTCCTGCTAGAAAATAAACACGAACGAATTTATACAACTTGATTTAGATGATTCCCGAAACGGAATCGAACCTTGTCTTCTATTCTCTTGTTATTTGATGCTATTCCAATAATATTTTGTGAAAGCACAACTGAACCTACCAGGAGAATTAGAAGGTTCAAAGCAGTAATTGACTGGCCCAAAAGTCCATCAAAAAGGGACATTCGGGACGAGTTGAGGACCAAACCAGATTTTCATTTTCATAAAAGACATGTCTCCAAATCCTGGTTTGATTCTTTCAAGTCTACTTAAGTGAAACTTTGTAGGCTCAAACCAAGAGTTCGATTCGGTTTACCTTTATTAATTCCAATACAAAGAATGTTTATGCAATCTCTAATTATAAATAAACCACATAGTTAATTAATAATACTAAAAGTTCTAGATGTTTTGCCGCTCTGATTAGCGAGTTCATTTAAAATAGAAAAACAAAAAACACAATGGTGTTTTTTTTCTTCATGTTTAATGATTTGGCTTTTTTTTTTTTATTATTTTTTTTTATGGTAAATGTTTCGAATGTAATGAATAAGACAAAAAAAATTGGCTTTATCTGCTGGTTCCTCTGCTGCCATTGTTCCCGAGCCGATATATTACAGCTATCAAGGTTATTAATATATCACAATATCCCAGAACCATGATTCTATCAATACAATCCAATTAAAATGGGAAATCTCCGCCTGAAATTGAATAAATAAATCATCTTTTCAATCATAAATTTTTTTTTTTTTTATTTTTTTTTTAGGAAAAAAATGCGTGTTAATAATTCATTGATGTTGTTAGATATTTAAAGATTATAATAATAATAATTAAGTAATGGAAGCTTGAATTTATATTAATTGGGGGAGGGGGGATATTTATTTTAAACAAGGAACTTTTTTATGCATGCATATTCGATTCATGCCCTTTTGAGTTTTACGAAACGCTGCATCTCATCCCCCTCCCTGAATGCCATGTGAAATACCTCGTAAAGTCATTAATGTTAGGACTGACACGTGGTTACTCTAGGGAGTAATTTTTATGGAATTATAATGAGGCGGGTTTCTATTTCTCATCTCAAGTAGATTTAGATAATTTTTTGCCAGGAGGTGGATTTGAATCCAGGCTGATAAACTTGTCTGCTTTATCACCTCGGTTAGTAGCCTCTTCGGAAGGGCATTTATTTAATAAAACATCGAATAGATGATCTAACCATTGAAAATTATTTGAACAGATTTTACCAAATCCTGTTTTGTACCTTTAAAATGTTTTTTTCTAGTTTTTGTTGTATTCTAGTTTAGCCTGTTTTAAAATGACATTCATTATTAATATAGGCCTAAATTCTGTCGAAAAAGTGTCGGGAATTGGTCACAAAATATTTATTATTTATCTAAATTTATTGTATGGCATTCAAAGTAGGCCCCTTCAGAAATAATACACTTCTACCAACAAATAATCCAATCAAAACATTTTTTTAAACTTTTTTCGGCTACTGAATCCATTTAGAGGTTTGAATTTATTAAATATTTTTTTTAAATACATAGTATCGATGGCTACCGGGGGACGTTCAACACGCTGATTGCTTGGTGTCACCGATCCCGAGTTTGGCAGATGCTTAACCTCAACTATTGTGGTGACTGTTCTCCGTTGCCAGTAATATCCAATAAAGGAGGCTGCACCGCCGAAATCAGAAGGCGAATCGAGATAGCTAAAGTGGCAATGCGACAAATGTTTAAGATATGGAAAGATAGTAAATCTCAACAACCACCAAGAAGAAGCTCACTAATCTTCTCGATCTGTACATATGGTGCGGAGACTTGGACAATCCTTCAAAAAGATCGAGAAATTCATTGAGGTCTTTGAAATGTGGTGCTGGCGGAGAATGCTTCAGATACCTTGGACGGCACATAGAACCAACAACTCCATCTTAAAACAACTTGAAGTAACAACAAAATTGTCGTCCCAGGCGTATGATCGCATTCTTCGTTATTTTGGTCACATCATGAGGCGTGACAACGGCCTGGAAAAATTAAATAGTTGAAGGCAAAGTCGAAGGAAAGCAGCCAAGAGGTAGATCTCCATCCAGGTGGGTTGATCCGGTTAACATATCGTCGCTTGAATCACGTAGTGACGTATCTCAAAAAAATTAAAAATTGAGATACAACGGGTATGGCCGTGTCCTGGCGTTCTTTACATTATCACAAAGTGACGAATCTGTATTTCCATGTTTTTTCGTATTATTTAGGTTTTGCGTATCTATACATTTAATATAACAACACGAACTATAAACACTCTCCTGAAATAGAAATTGAAATACGCCACTACGTGTTTCAGACGACGATATTTGACTTAGAGAAACGGGGCAGAATAGACTCTAGACCGTGACGTTTGGAAACAAACAATCAAACGTGCCATTTTTTGACCACGAAGAAGAAGAGAAGTGATAAATTTTCTTATAACAGAGATAGAAGTATCACTTTCTGCTCCAGGCACTTCTCTCCATGAACGACAAATTTATTCAAATTATATTGGCTATTATTAATCATAATACTATTAAATTGAATTAGACAAGACTGGTTTAAATATCCTCAGATATTCAAAAAAAAAAAAAAAGAAATATTAGAAGCATGATTGTTAATTACAATTTTTTACGATATCGAATTTTCATTAAAAAAAAAAAAAGTGATTTATTCAATATCTCATACTTTGCTAATTGTCTTGAATTCTTTCGATCAAAAATAATATTACAATTAATTTGAAACATATTTCATTTAGAGTGAGAGAGACGATCGGGAGTTGGGGGAGACGGGAAATATTAAATAATCAAATAAAACAAATTGCTGACAAATGACATACATATATCATCACATCCTTTCATTTAAGGATGTACTCTTTAATTAATATAGATTTTATGTCGATACATTTTTCAACAGATTAGAGAGATTAATAATCTATCTCTCGCCAACCTGCCTATATATAGTCCATTTATTTAATCCCTTCTTTCACGCTTTTCATTTTTTTTTTTTTTTTTTTTTTTTATTATTATTCAATGAAAGGATATTTTAGAGGTCAATAAGAATTATTATTAAAAATATTAAAAAAAAAAAAAAATTATAACATTCTTAAATTTAATTAAATTATCAACTAAATATAGATAAATAAATAACACAAGGTTAAGTTTCAAAAGGATTTTATTTTAGCTTATGCACATTTCGACGCTAATACATCATCTTCAGAGCTATGACAGAAACTGAATATTTATTGAATTTATAGAATAAATTGAATAGTACTCAGTTTTTGTCATAGCAAAAAAAAAAAAATTAAAAAAGTACATTAGTAAAATACTAGTAAGTACGCTTTGGCCGATTTTATTCAAAATCGTCCAAAAGCATATGAAATGGGTATTTAGCTTGAGTATAAAATTTGGGAATCGTGAGATTTTTTGGTTTGTACTTGTACTTTACTGATGAAATTTTTTTAATGGATTTTCTGTAAATTGGTTCTAACATTTGTGATCATATTACTTACTTGTTAGTATTTATATTACTTCTGAAGTTGACACATTGAGTGTCCAAGTAATTATACAAATGAATATTTTGAAAAATTATTATTAACATCATTACTATATATAAATCTCCACTCACTTCCGGTGTATGTAACTGTTTACTCCCTTGCTGATTGGCCAGACTCAGAGAAAGCAGAGTTAGAGAGGGAAATTTAAAACTTTAAAATTTCCAAACAGTCTACAAGAATAAATTTGATGCATTTGATCGCCGAAGACTAGCAAGGGGATCCAGAGACTCCCCGAAGGCGGGCTTTGGCACTGGTGTCCCATATAACATTTTTGATTAATTTTAATTAATTTTACCTTCTTATGCAATAACGTCATGGGCGTAGCCAGGGGGAGGCAGGGGGGCCGTTGCCCCCCCCCTGGCTTGACCTAAAAATTAAAAAAACAAACAAACAAATATATATTTTTCTCATAGGGAATTTTTTTTAACGCCACAATCCATTACATTAATTTAATTTTTTTTTTTATCTAAATAAATAATTAATAATCTATGTATATATTAATTGCAACCCCCCTCCTCTCGCCCTAACGAGGCGTTGCCCCCCCCCCTAACAAGATGTCTGGCTACGCCCATGAATAACGTCTTTAATAGAGCCAACGGTTATCAGTAGAGACCGGACAAAAAAAGCATAAAAAAATGGAAAAAAAGTGCTTAAAAAAGCATAAAAACCTTGAATAAAAAGTTGTTAAATAAGCATAAAAGTTGAAAAAAAGCATCTCATAAGCAATTTTTACTCATACCAATGGCGTATACAAATTTTTTTTTAAAGAAACTAAATTTATTCCGCCCCGCCCTGCGAAAAATTTTGTTTTTGTGGAACCAAATTTTTTCACCCTGGGGAAAAATTTTTTTTACAGGGCTATATTTTTTCACACTGCGGGGTTTAAAATTTTTTTTTTTTTTTTTTTTGGGGGGGCCCTCCCCTGTCCCTGGTGTATGCGTGTGTGAATGAGAAAAAAGTGTGTTTTTTAATAAAAAAAAAAAAAAAAAAATTATAAACATTCCTAAAATAAGTTCAAATAAGCACGAAAGGGAAAAAAAGCATGAAAACTCAAAAAAAGCAAAAAAAGCATAAAAAATGCAATCTCAATACACTTAGTTTTTCCTAATTCGTATAGAAATTAAATATCTAATGGTTGCTTATAAAATTGAGCAATAAGCATTTTGCTTAAAATCCGGTCTCTAGTTATCAGTTTAAAATTCAATTCTGTTTCCTACTCCATTGAGACTTTGCTCTCTCTGGGAAGGGGGGGGGGGGTTTCAACCCCTCCACCTGGTTGCGCCAATGAGATAGAGCTACTTGTTTCTGCGGGAAATTTTTGAATCAAAAGATTGATGCAGGGGACTTCTTTTCTTGACCCGTATAAAAAACAATTTTTCCTTATAAAATCATATTATTATAAATGATATAATAATTCGCTATTATATAAAGACTGACATCCACGTTTTGCTTCAATGTTTAAATATTTAAAATGCGCCTCAGAAACATTCGTGATTGTATTATAATTTTTTTCTAGGTGAATAAAATTCAAATTGAACATTCTGTCATATTTTTATTGTTATGTTTAATAATAAAAAATGGAGCTTTTCTAATTCACTTATTTCTAACATAAACATATTATTATAATAGCTGAGATATAATCTTTTTTCCATTTTATTCTGTTAAAATATTTAATTTTATTGATTATCAATATCTCGAAAAAAAATTTTTTTTTTTTCATTTATTTATATATTAAAGAAAATCAATCTTTATTATTTATAATGGAAGTTTAACTATGATTGCTATCTTGTAAGTTATATTTATAATGTTGGGTGGCTATTTTATTCCAAAAATGAATGATAAGGGAGCTCTATTCTAAATTAAAAATTAGAAAAAATTAAATTAAAATGAATGAAGACAAAAACCGTTTTCTAAATGATAACTGGCACTCGGTTTATTTGGAGAGTTAGACCCTAATTGGAATTTATTCATATAAATTAGATTTCAGTACTCTAGCAACAAGAGATTGGCTGTGATTTTGGGAGGGAGGGGAGGGGGCAATTAGTAAAACTTTTCCCTCTATCATAGGAATTACAAGACTAAAGGACACTTTTAAAAAATACTTTATATATTCTTATAGTCGTTTATTTTAATTTAGTAATTAATAAAATAAAAAACTGTTACTAGCTACGATAAATGACAACTTTTCAGTCACTATTTCTGCAGCCGTCATCAGGTAATGAATTCACTTTGACAAGTAAACATTAACTGAGGATGGCAAGTCATGTCGTTTACCTGTGTGACTATTTATCGTAGATAGTAACATTTTTTGTATCTTTAATCTTGTATCGTATCTTAATCTTGGTGGGTACCTACCTCCAGGCGAAATTAAAACAAACCACAATTAAAAACCGTTAATAACCGATTGAGAAGCTAGTTACTCTAGGCGGCAAGAGATGGCGTTAGCTCTGCCCATAGGGAAACAAGCATTTTAGTCCATTCCATGGGTGATGTTCCAGCAAATTAATTAATGACAAAAAATTAATTATTTTTTAACACAATGATTACAAATTTAATTATCTAAAAGTTATTTTTTTAAATTATCTTTTATTTAATGTCATTCATCTTAACTAAAAATAATTTATACCAGAAGCAGGAAGTTTACTTGGCGTGGAGTTGCAGGTGGAGATGCAGTGTGGCAATAAATAAATAAATAAAATTTATTATCAGGATTTATTTATTCCCATATTGCATCTCCACCTGCAACTCCATGCCAAGTAAACCTCCTGCTTCTGGTATTGATAATTCTTGGCCTGTTTCGTTTGTTAAAAATTTTTTTTCGAAATTCAAAAAATGAACGACTCTAAGTTGTATAGAAAAATTTGAAGCCGATAGCTTCAAAATTGTGGCCGCATCCTTTCAAAATCAGCCCCTCGAGACGCGACCCTCAAGGCCCGAATGTCTTTTATTTCCAAAAATAACAATCGTGAAAGACCAAATCAATTAATACGTATATTCCTTAATAGGTTCGAAGAAAGGGTCAAAGGTTAAAATAAATATGACTATTAATAATTGAGTTTGAGTTAGCTATAGGCCCTATTATATTCGTTCAATTAAATTGGTAGATGATAGTATACAGTCCAGTGAATTGAATAATGTCTAAATGAACTCAGATACCGAAAAGACAAATAAAAAAAAATACTTTATTAAAATTCCTTATTAGATGTTTTTCCATTTCTTTCCAAACAAATGAACTTGTCAAAATTATAATTTTAACCTTTAATATTCAGCGGAATAGAAGAATAAAAGAAATTAATATTAAAAAAAAAAAAAAAAAAAAAAAAAAGTAAAAATGGAAAAATTTTTTCAACTAGAAATAATCCGTTAAAAAAAATGAAATTTTAATTAAGTCAATATTATTTTCTATTAAAGTAAAGGTTTTTACTTTCTCGTATAGAGAAAGTTATGTAATCGTAAAAAAATTCGACTTCGAGATTTTGATGTTTCTCCACGTTTTAGACCTCCCTGAGTCCAAAAAAACCATTTTTGGCATTATGTCTGTGTGTGTGTAAACACGATTGCTTAAAAACCAAAGCAGCTAGATCGATGAAACTTGGTATATGCTCCTTACACTAAAATTGTAGATTTCTATCAACTTTTGGAGTAAATACGTCACTTGGAAGTAGTACTTTACTTAAAAAGTTTTTTCAGAATTTTGAAATTTTCAATTTTTTTTGTTATATTATGATAAAATACTCTATTTTAAAAAGTTTTTATTCTTTGACATTTTTTCGAAAACTGAATAGTTTTTGAAATAATCACAGAAGAAATAGAAAAAAAAGGGTAAATATTAGGGCTGGACGGTAATGGATTTTCATTACCGACCTCGATAATGAAAAAAAAACCGGTTTTTCTCGAAAGTCGGTAAAAATTTTTTACCGCCCGCGGAACAGAAATTTGCCCCCGCGGAACGCGGAACCAAAGTTGGCCGCCGCGGCACATTTTTTCCCGCGGAACCAAAATTTTTCCCCGTCCGAAAAAATATTTTACCTTTTTTTTAGAGACGCAAATTTTTTCCGCCCGCGGAACCAAAGTTTGCCGCCGCGGCACATTTTTGTTTTTCGCGGAACCAAAATTTTTTTGCCGCCGCGGAACATTTTTTTTCGCGGAACAAAAATTTTTTACCGTCCGAAAAAAATAAGTTTTTACCGACTTTCGAAAAAAAAACCGGTTTTTACCGAATTAGAGGTTCGTTACCGCGTTTTCGGTAAAAAAATTTTTACCGGTTTTTACCGGTAAACCGGTTTACCGTCCAGCCCTAGTAAATATAAACAAATGAATTTGTTTATCCTTTTTTTAATGACACCTGTATGATTTTGTTTTGATTTTTTATCAAAATTAACGAAAATTTTCTATTTCTTCTGTGATTATTTCAAAAACTATTCAGTTTTCGAAAAAATGTCAAAGAATAAAAACTTTTTAAAATAGAGTATTTTATCATAATATAACAAAAAAATTGAAAATTTCAAAATTCTGGAAAAAACTTTTTAAGTAAAGTACTACTTTCAAGTGACGTATTTACTCCAAAAGTTGATAGAAATCTACAATTTTAGTGTAAGGAACATATACCAAGTTTCATCGATCTAGCTGCTTTGGTTTTTAAGCAATCGTGTTCACACACACACCCAGACGTAATTCCAAAAGAATATACGAGAAAGTCTCGGGGAAGTCATTCCCCATATTTTTTAAACGTACCTGCACAAGTAAATTAAACACTACCTAAGCGTTAACAAGTACAATTTGATTAGAGTTAAAATAAGAGGTTGGATAGAAGGAACCGGGTGGAACCAGAAAAAATTTCTCTTACCCTTCCAAAATCTCGACATAGAATTTTTGACATGATCGCAATACTTTCTCTCTCTATATATTTCATATATAGGGTTAGGGTAATTCAAAGTTTAGAGGTGGGCATTCCGTTCGCGAACGGGTCGCGAAGAACGGGTCGTTGAAGTGAACGGGAGTGAACGGGTCGCGCTTTTAACCGTTCGCCGGTCCTCCGTTCGTTGTTTTGACCTGTCTTCGGCGACCGACCGGTCCTCCGTTCATTTGTTTTATCCGTTCGTTTGGCGAACGGCCGGTCATCCGTTCATTTGTTTTATCCGTTCGTTTATCCGTTCATTTGTTTTATCCGTTCGTTTATCCGTTCATTTGTTTTATCCGTTCATTTGTTTTATCCGTTCGTTTATCCGTTCATTTGTTTTATCCGTTCGTTTATCCGTTCATTTGTTTTATCCGTTCGTTTGGCGAACGGCCGGTCATCCGTTCATTTGTTTTATCCGTTCGTTTATCCGTTCATTTGTTTTATCCGTTCGTTTGGCGAACGGCCGTTCATCCGTTCATGTGTTTTAGCTTTTCTTCCTTACTCCTTCGAGTTCGTCCGGGATTTTTCGTTGAAATTCGGTAAAACTTTGGATGTTTAATTTTAGGTTCATTCTGAACTTAGAAACACATACAAGTCATAGAACTTTTCTGTCAAAGTATTTCAAATTTCACGGTAAACTTATTTTTCACATGTTTAATTATTTATTTGGTTTTAATTTCCTGATGAGTTCAATATTTCAATCTGATTTCAATACTTAATTATTCATAAGGTCAGTTGGATTGTTATTTATGTCTAATTAATAAATTAATTATCATTTTACTTTAACTATAATTGAATAAAAAAATAGAATATATAACTTTTTTTAATTTATATAATATTTTAACTTAATAAATTTGGTTTTTATTTTTTTGAATTTTTGATAAAACTAATTATGAATTGTTTTTCTAAAAATATTAATATTCATCTTATTTCAGATTATTTTTATTCACCCTTTGGTTTCTTCAACACAAAATTTTCCAAATTTACTTGGTTTTAGTTCAATAATTTATAAGGTAAGTAAGCTAAATGATTTTTTTATATCTAATTAATATATCACCTTAAAAAAAGATAAGAGTATCAAATTATTTAGAATCGAATAAAATAAAAAATGAATATCAATTTTTTAACATATATCTATAAATTGCCTTTTTATTTTATATTCTTAATTAAATTTTATTCCAAATAAATTATTAATTTTTATTATTTGTTAAAAAATATTTGATTATTTTATA
This sequence comes from Euborellia annulipes, assembly GCA_023213315.1. Taxonomy (NCBI): domain Eukaryota; kingdom Metazoa; phylum Arthropoda; class Insecta; order Dermaptera; family Anisolabididae; genus Euborellia; species Euborellia annulipes. The sequence goes on along the minus strand of JAKCPI010013386.1, from coordinate 5,052 downwards.
CACGATATAACTAAATTGTTTATTTTCCTATATAATTGGCTGCTTTTTTCATGACTTAAATTTAGAACTATCGTTAATATAATTAGCTATGCCAATTTTATAATTAAATCCATATAGATATATCAAAAGTAAACATTTTCAGATGTCCCACAAGGCCAGCACAATCAAGTCCAGCGAATTATGGGATCACTTTAATCCCAAAGAAGCTAGCCTCAAGAATTGATTCTTCAGTGTCCTTTTAGACCCTAGATTTAAAAAAAAGGGATTTAAAGACAACGTTGCAAAATATAAACAAACGTATGATAGTTTGGTTGGGCAAATTAAAAATATTATTTCGCATGAATCGAGGAATTCAACAAGAGAGACACCGGAAAATCTCTCTATAGAAACTTCGGTTTCATCGACTTCGATATTGTGGGAGGAATTTGACAAGGATAACGATTCCTTTAGTGAAATAAAGGATCCCAAGGCATTGGCCATTGTGGAAATTGATAAATTTTTAGCAGAGCCATTGCTTAAAAGGGATCAAGACCCTTTATTATGGTGGGAGCAAAGGAAACTAATATATCCCCATATATATCAAATCGTTTTAAAGAGATTATGTATTCCTGCCAGTTCTGCACCCTGTGAAAGGATATTTTCCAAGGCAGGACAAATTTTAACGGAGAGAAGAAGTAGGTTAACTTCTTCAAATTTAAATCAAATTGTATTTTTAAACAGCAATATATAAAATGTTCATTAAAAATGTTAAACTATATTTTTTGTTTATTTTTACATATAACCTTATATATATATAGGCCTATAGATTATATATATATAGGCCTATAGATTCTTGTGGTAAACTTTCCAGCTAAACTATCCCCCTCCCCCCCTCCCCCCTCCGTAACTTATAGTATAATTTTTGAAATAAAATAAATATGAATTCTTACCTAAGCTTAACTCTTAAATTTTAACAAGGCATGTTTTTTGTTGGGGGGGGGGGGGGAAGAGAAATTGAAAAAAAGAACGGTGAACGGGTCGTTTCAGAATTCGAACGGCGAACGACCCGTTCCTCAAAAAGAACGATTTTGGCCATCTCTATCAAAGTTAAAATTATTAATGAATCAAAAAGAAATAAGATAAAGATTCATATTTACAGATTAAGTAATGGTATAATTGAATGTTATTTTTTTGATATATTTAATAAATTCAATATTAATAAGTTAATTTTTTTATATTGTGAAAAGATTCAATCGCCCTGCATATATATATTCATAGACCTTTGATTTCTCTACCTATGACTAATCTTCATTTTAATTGAAACAGAAAATAAATTATTGTATGTAGTCGAAAAATATTTGACACCTTTTCTCAAAGAGTAAATACTCTAGTTAATTAGTTTAGTAAAAAATTGATAAATATTTTTAAAACATTTTTTATAATTAAAAATATGTTTTATAAACAACTAAAACTACTTGAGCGCCATCTTATGACCAATCATGTAACTATATCTATAATTGGCTAATCGAATTCTCTCATTCCTTTATTTTCTTTAGTATTTTATTTTTGCTAGGCAAAAAATAAAACAAAATGCAATGAATAACAAAATTTGCAATGGTAATTATATTTAAATTAGTTACTATTTAAAAAAATCTGGTGTGAAGGTGGCACAGCACACAACTTTCTCCTACCTTCGATAATTGTGTCCTGTGCTTGTCACACGAGACTTTTTGTTTCCGCAAATACAGGTGTATATTAGAATTCAAGATGTAAAATTTAAAAATCTGGTGTGACTGGCGCACAGCACGCAACTTTCTCCTACCCTTCGGTAAGAGAAAGTTGTGCACCGTGCTAGTCACACCAGATTTTTTGTGTCGAGATATTTTAAGTTTCCCAAAGCACCTTAGTTTCAAACTTGCATTTCGAAAAAAATTTAAATTCTGTTACCATGGCAACCATTTCTCCTATCTTTCCTATGAAGAACAAGAGTAAAGTGGTCTTCAGAAGATTTCATCGGCAAAATGAGAATATACATTTTAAAGAGCATCTAAAAAATAGTTGATTTATTAAATTTAAAAAAAATCCTTGGAGCGAATTTTGAGAAAATCGAAAAAACTGAAAAAGTACATCAGTGAAGTACTAAGGTAATGGCACCAATAGATGACACTTTAAGGAATTTTTTACCATTTTTCTTTTATAAAATTGAAGGAACAAATCTCACAACAAAAACCATTTGGTTATTACGATACCTATATTACCTTTTATCATCAGGATAAGACGTTTGAAACTTTTATATGATTTAGGAATTAATATTAATTTTTTTCAAAATACTAAAACGGCACCTATACATGACACCTAAAATTTTGGTGGAACCTAATGATGACAATTATAGAACCCAAAGATGACACCTACTTTTTTACCTTCACTTGCTCTCTTTTCCTTTCAACTTTGTTATTTGCCCTCGGGGCATGGCGTAGAGGTTAGCGTGCTAACCTCATATTAGACATGGGTGATACTGTATCAATCTGATATTTTTTATCAGGTATGAAAAAGTAACAGATAGTCATAATGGGTGCGAGCAAAAAATATCAGGTATTTGAGTAACAGCTACTCAGGCACACTCCACTAGACTCGTACTGGGTTTCTCGCGCTTGCGCATTGATCAAATACTTTCCTTTCACTTTAGAGCGTCTTTACCCGATACAGTTTTCGTTTCGCCTTTTCTCTCATTCCTTCTCTCTTGCGACCCTCAACTCGTGACGCCCCGCCCCGTCTCTTCTCTCCTGACAGGGCAATTTCGCTAGCTCTGGCGCGCTTTTCGAACGTCATTCCGAATCATTTTTACATTTTTTACTCTACTTTTCTCACTAGGCCCTATAATAATTAAATACAAATCTAATTATTACTAATATATTATTTCTCTTTTCTTTAATTTAAGAAAGAGAGGAGAAATGAAAAAAAATAAAATAAAAAAAAGATTTTTAAAAAATGCTTTTATTTAAATTGAACTAAAAAGAGATAAATAAGAAAGAAATAATTTAATTGTTCTTGTTAAAATTAAAAAAAATAAAATAAAAGCGTGGGGCGCTTCGAAGTGATTCCGAGGCTCGCGCCGGCGCCCCACGCTTTTATTTTAAGTCATAAATATTAAAAAATTTTAACAAGAACAATTAAATTATTTCTTTCTTATTTATCTCTTTTTAGTTCAATTTAAATAAAAGCATTTTTTTAAAAATCTTTTTTTTTATTTTATTTTTATTTTAAGCTTTTTAGTCTTTTAGTCTTATCAAAAATCATCAATATGATAAAGTACCACATTAGTTTGGCCTGTATTGATTTGGTTCAATTGAAAAATTATTCAGTATCATTAAAAAATGACTCGTAAATATCAAAATTCAAAACTATAGTTAATAGGGCCTTATTTGCGTGAGGCTTCAAATAAAGTACCACATTAGTTTGGTCTATTTTGATCAAAACCACCATATAGTGGCGTCATCAAAAATGACTCTAAAGTATTACATTTCACACCTCTAGCCCATCGGGAAGTCTTTTGAAATTACATTAATTCGCGAAGGGTTTCAAATAAAGTACCACATTAGTTTAGTCTATTTTGATCAAAACCACCATATAGTGGCGTCATCAAAAATGACTCTAAAGTATTACATTTCACACCTCTAGCCCATCGGGAAGTCTTTTGAAATTACATTAATTCGCGAAGGGTTTCAAATAAAGTACCACATTAGTTTGGTCTATTTTGATCAAAACCACCATATAGTGGCGTCATCAAAAATGACTCTAAAGTATTACATTTCACACCTCTAGCCCATCGGGAAGTCTTTTGAAATTACATTAATTTGCGAAGGGTTTCAAATAAAGTACCACATTAGTTTGGTCTATTTTAATCAAAACCACCATATAGTGGCGTCATCAAAAATGACTCTTAAGGATTACATTTCACACCTCTAGCCCATCGGGAAGTCTTTTGAAATTACATTAATTTGCGAAGGGTTTCAAATAAAGTACCACATTAGTTTGGTCTATTTTGATCAAAACCACCATATAGTGGCGTCATCAAAAATGACTCTTAAGTATTACATTTCACACCTCTAGCCCATCGGGAAGTCTTTCGAAATTACATTAATTCACGAAGGGTTTCAAATAAAGTACCACATTAGTTTGGTCCATTTTGGTAAAACTAAACTCACAATTTGCGTCATCAAAAATGACTCTTAAATATCAAATTTCACACCTCTTGCTCATCGGGAAGTGTCCTTAACAAAGCCATAAAGTTGGTGACCTTGAAAGAGTAAGTTAAATAAAAAGCATTTAATTAAAAAAAAAAATTTTTTAAATAAATAAGTTGTTTTTTTTTTACTTTGAAACTTTTTTATTTAAAAACATTAATTAAAAAAGTAAAAATACAAGTAACTGTGAATTTAAAAACATAATGAACTTCAATAAATTAAATTTCTTTCGCTAGTAAAGAAATTTGTTAATTATTTTTCTAGTGCAGTATATAACATGACATTTTAAATTTAGAGACATTAAAATGTCTGTTCAGTCAGTTTGGAAAACTCTTTAGTAATGAATAATTATGAGTTTTTGATTTTTCAAGTCAAGAATATTTATAAATACAGGGGAAAAAAACTTTGAAAAATGTTAATTTAGTCTCTAGTAAAATGACATTTCATTTGGGGTACTCTTTATTTATTTGACTTTGAAAAATTATTTTTTTAAATTATAAATACAATTTTTAAAATAAAAGTACACCTTGTATATTACTAAAGTATATTTTAATAGTTTCATGTTTATTCTTTTTTCAAGTTAAGCAAGTTCATATTGATAGCTTCACAATGATCGAAGTATCAAATCAGATTTGTGGCTAAATTACCAACGGTTGGAGACCAAGAAAATTACTACGTATCGAATCTGTTACTTGTATTTATGTGAAGTTAGCGATGCTGAGTGAAATCTGTATCGGGTACAAAAATATCTGGTAAAAATATCGGGTACGAACAAGTACCTGTAACAGCGAGTACCTGGTACAGCAAAATCGCGTATCGACCCATGTCT
>JAKCPI010013385.1:0-39639 GCA_023213315.1 Euborellia annulipes | reverse complement strand
TACAAAAATATCATTAAAAAATGATCGATTTTTTCCTGTTTTTTTTCGCACTTTTTTCACTAATCTTCTACACATTCCAGCTAACAAACCCCCCTCCCCTCATCCTTCAACAACAATATATACGGGTGGGCCAATAGTTCGTGGACGGAAGATTGTGGGCTCTTTTTTTTTTTTTTAAGGTCCTTTTTGACAACTAAGTCAAATCAAATGAAATAAATTTTTTTCGCTTGGGACGGGAAGCGAACCCGGAACTCCGGTGCGAGAAGCTAATGTCATCTCACTGAGCCACGGCTCCCGGGCAAGATTGTGGGCTTATTAACCGACATTTTAAAATTTTCTCAATGGTGCATAATGTGGGACTTTTAGGGCTACAAATTAAAAATATTTTTGTTCCAATTGCACCTCATATACAGGGTGGTCCATATCAAAGTTATGTTTTTTCAAATGGAACGCCCTGTATATTATTGGATATTTGGATTCTACGGCCAATTTGAGTATGACTTTATGTCATGCAATGTATGCTAAAACAAACCGTTTAGCCGCAAATCGGGCTTTAGTGAAAAAACTGCTGTCTGAAAAAAATTGAATATCGAGCGAACCATAAAACTTAGGGGACTGTTCTTTTGTGAGGTTGTTAACCATGAAATGTACTAATGTAGGCCAGATGGGTAACCCGGAATTATTCTTGTGTTGGCTATGCCAATTTGGAAAATTTCAAACATGGATAACTTCCTTATTTCAAATGGAACATGCTACTTTTTTATGCCATGGGACGTGAAATTTAATTAGCTTTCAGATGATAAAGAGTGGTCTATATCTATCTTTGGTAATTTTATTTTTATAGGCCTAATTGTATGGGCACCATTTAAGTGTTCCTCTCTCTACTCATATATTTGAACCGAAACCGAAACTTGTATTTCCTATACAAAATTCATATCATTTTACCTTTTTTTTTTTTTTTTTTATCTTTCCCTCTGCTTTTTCCCTAGCAAACGAAATTTTTTCCGTTCTGCGGGAAAATTTTTCCCCTGCCATGGGAATGGAATTTTTTCCGCCCTTTTCCTTCCTTGCAGAAAAATTTTTTCTCCCTCAGTTGAATATCATTTGACCTTTTTTTTTTACGTATGAGTCTCATCCCATCTTTTCAAACTCAGGTTTCGACTGGTTTTGGAAACCGAAACCAGGATTTTTGGCCGAAACGGAATATTTGGTCGGTTCCTAGAAATTAGTAATGTTATTTCGCCCGACATGAGTAGGGTGTTCTCATACCCAATAGGCGCTATCGGTAGTCTAAACAGATACGAATTATAGTTTTTTTTTCCACCTCTGGCAGCCACTCTATTTTGTTCCATTTTTCTTTTTTATAATAAAGAGAAGAAAAAAACAAGAGATAATTGGGGGATGTTTATATTTTAATTATCTTTTTGTAACTCTGAGTCTACTTATCTTTTTTTATGATGTTTTTTAATGGGTAGTGAATTTCCCGGTGTTGTTTTTATTTTTGTGAAAAACCCACCCTAAAACAAGCAAGGTATATTCATATTTAGAAATCGTCAAATAAAAAATTCTTTAGGTAAAAAAACATATAGGCCTATCTAAGGACAATTTAGGAAGACATTTATTTTCTGAATGACTCTGGCGTGTTTCCAAACCGAACGAGGTTTGATGCTAATTGAACATTTCAGTGATGGGAGAATAAGTGGGAATATCATCTTCAAGATATCGTCTATTTATCTAAATTCTTTTCAAATCATATAACGTCATTAATAATTATCTGTTTCCTCTGGGAATGATCGATCCAAAGTTTACATGCATTTTCTGGCACATCTGGTCTTTCAAAGATAGCAGGAATTCAAATAGCGACTTGAAAAAATGCTTACACTAGTCGGAAAAATTTTAATTTTATGACCATGATTTATATTTGACGGGATGAAAAGGAATATTTTAGCTTTAATTTTTCATCTGAAGGTCGGTCTAGAAAGGTGAAAAGTTCAAAAACATGAACATTTAGATATGTGGAGGATTTCGTCCCTTAAATTGTAAAAATATCATTAAAATTTCGCAATTCTTTCACTGATTTTCTACATATTCCAGCTTACAGAACCTCCTTAAGCATCCCTCTACAAAAAAAAAAGCGGGTGGTGTGAACGTTCTCGTAAGAAGATGGAAGATATACAGCTCCAAGCTGCACAATCGGTCGAATTCACAGATATGGAGTTATAACTATCTTTTTTTTTGAGTGGATCTTAAAATTATATACTGTTCTATATTTCATTATTTTTGATACATTTAACCAGAAGAGAACTGCGGAATTCTTGAAATTTAGTAAGTAAGTTGAGTATACTGACGGGATTCTTAACAGAACACTGCAGGCTCAGGGGACACCTGAAGAAACTGAGTCAGATTCTGTTAATCCGCAGAGGATACCAGAGCTCATCCCCTCAAGGATTGTGGAGCCCTGATCCACAAGAAAAAAATAATATGGGGAGCATATTGTCTGTCATCGAAGGAGCTTCCATCCTCAAAATCGCGCCAGATCCTCAGCTTTTTGGAAGCCACCTCGAAGAAATCTACAATCGGACAATAATTTATTATTTATCTAAAGGGATAGAACTTATTCCGTGTTAAAGTTTGAAAAAAATTATGATATATACAGTATGAAATATTGGTACTTTAGTTACCCAACAACTCCTAACCCTCTAGAAAGCCCAAATTCGGCCGTGTCTTGAATATGGTTCCCATCTTTGGGTCGAAAGACGCTCTCTCCTCCTTGGACGCCATTCAGAGGCGTGAAATTAGACTGATAAGTGATTCTACCCACACCGCATCATCATTACTAAAAAGACTAGTCAATTCCAATCTTCCTTTGTCCCGTGATTGGAACAAGCTCCCTGCTTCTATCTTCCCCAAAACCTACAATCTTCAGACTTTCAACTCTAATCTCAACAGGCATCTTTTCAGTTCCCGCAGTTGAGTTCCCCTTTTATGTGTTTATTAAAGCTTTTGTGGTTTAAATTATTATTATTAGGGGAATTTTTAATTATAGACTATATTTTTGTTATTAATTATTTATTACAAATACTGTACAACGTTTCGACTGCTTATTCTGCAATCTTTCTCAAGTACTGTGTACTTGCCCAGACTCAAGGGAACAGTTAGTTCGGACTTTCAAGTCTAATTCCAACAGTCAGTTCACTTGAATCGGAGCAAGTGCACAGTACTTGAGAACGGTTGCAGAATAAGCAGTCGAAACGTTGTACAGTATTTATATTTTTAAAATTTCCCTTTTATGCTTCTTTTGTTCTTCCTGACTACATGTGACCACTGGTCATTCGGACCTTATGCACCCATTACAAATAAAAAAAAAATCTGGCGTGACTGTCGCACAGCACACACATTTCTCTTACCTGCGGTAATCGAAAGTTATATACTGTGCTTATCACACCTGATTTTTTTACCTTAAATATAAAATTCTCTAGCTCTTTTCGTTCTTGAGATATTTTGTTCACAGACATACAGACAGACCATGTCGCGAAAACCACTTTTTTGGATTCAGGGGACCTCAAAACGTGTATATCCATCAAAATCTCGACATGGAATTTTTGACATGAAACCAATACTTTCTCTCTCTATTTATTAACATATATAGAGGTAAGAGAAAGTAAAAAAATCCTTTATTTTTTATTCAGACAAATGAAATAATGGGTTTTGAAAATGAAATTGCAAAATTCTTTTAAAATAAATTAAAATTTTTATACAAATGAATCCCCTTTATATTTATTAATGGAGTATTAAAAAACCTCGTTGAATAATATAAATCTATATAATGGCGTGTGATTCGATGTTTATCCTTTCCGATCATTTCTTTATTTCCCAATGGTAATATTTTCGGATCAGTGGCAGGCAGGCAACTCTGTGTTATTATTATCTTTCAACTAATGGCTGATGATAATTTATTCCCTTTTATAAAAAAAATAACTCAAAATGGAATTGGACTCGGTGCCTTGATGATTTACAAAATAGAACAAAACATGTTTGGGGCGTTAAACTCGTTAGCGACCTGTTTGAATCTAATGGACAATTCCTTTTGAGAGAACAAACGCAATTGGAAACAATACTCTGGTGATTCGTTATACAGATTAAGAATAAGATCAAGAAGCTCTCTCCTTTTTCCCTTCAATTCCCCAACTAGCAAGAGAGAAGAGGCTGATGCACTTTGTTCTTTTCCCCCTAGAAAACTAAAATGAAATTTACATAACAAATTAGAATTGTCTTCTTTTGTTCTTATACGAGTAAAGATAGCATAAGGCTTTAATGGAAAAATTTGCGATATCACAAGATCTTTTTGGAAAAATTTATTTTTATTAGCCCATAATTAACATCCTTTTTTTTAGAATCTCTGAATTTTGAAGAAACGTCAGTTTTTATAAGAGAATAAATTGGAGCTTCAACTTTAAAGGAAGAATGAGTGTTTAATGTTCATTTTATATGAATTAAAATAACATCACATGATTAAAAACATGGACGTCATTTGAGGGAGGGTCCCCCCTTCCCCAAAGGTTTGGGAAGAAAATGGTAAAATAATAAAGAAGGTTGTTATATCAATATATGGGTCATTCATTCCATGCCAAATCGACAAATTTTTTTCCTGACCCCCGCGGATTTCGCTGAAAATTTCCTATCTTTTTTCTACCCCTTAAAAAAGACATTTTTGAGAATTTTTTCAAATTTTTTTACCCAACTAAAAAAAGTTATGGATTTTTGAAAAAAAAACCGCTCTTTTTTTTTCAAATAACTATAACTTATTTTAAAATTGATCGGAACCCCGCAAGGCTATAAAAATTTTGTTTTTTAATGTAGTTTTCAGAAAAAAATACAAAAATTATTTCACAAGCCCGGATATATGAAATATTTCAGTTTTTTTGAAAAAACCCTAATTTTAAATCGACCATTTTTTTTTTTTTAATTTTTTTTAACTCAAAAAAAACTTCAACTAATTCTACAATTATCCCCCCTAATTTCAAGATGTGCCCACGATTGCTTCTATTTTTTTTTTTTTTTTTTTTTTTTTGGTTATAAAAAAATTTTTCTTGAAATTTGGTTTATTTTTTACGTAACTTTTTTATGAAATTTTTTCAGCTTTCTCGTGAAACTTTAGAAGAATAAAAAATAATATTTTATTCGAAAATTTTAAGTCATCATACTCAAAATTGTTTTTTTTTTTTTTTTCAGTAAAGTACGATACTAAAAAAAACAATTTTTAGTATGATGACTTAAAATTTTTGAATTTGTCAAATTTTTGAATTACTTGATATTTTGGCCATACTCTTAATGAAACACTAGCGGGAAAAACATGCGTAACTCCTTCGCTCCTGTTCCGCCTTAAAATTTCTTTCTTATTAGTCGAGGCCCATTTTTCGACCCTCTCTAATGCTTTTATTTTTATAACCATACTATAAAGTACGCATTTATGTACTTGGTTATTCTGATTGAATATTATCTTTATAAATGGGTCAAGAAGAGAAAAAGTTTGTTTTATCATTTCAAAAAAAGCAAAAATAATTCCAATTGAGTGTGACAAGTATTATCGACGATCATAGAACAAATATTTTGGAAGAAACAAAAGAAAGCCGTTGTTTGATATTGATATCTTCTATTTCCTCTCTCTCTATATATTTTGCAATATTTATTTATTTATTTTTTCTCTCTTCTCAACGCAATTGTGTGTTTCTGCGTTTGTCATCATCGATCAAATGTTGCTATGATGTTTAACTTTAGGTCAAGAGATTGCTGCTGTTACATTCGATAAAACAACAACAACAACAACTCTTAGTTAAATAAAATGACATTAAGTGCATTTAAGGGGGAGCCACTCAAAATGGGGTTTATAATTTACAACTTGAATGATGTTTGTTGAAAAGATTTTACAAATTAAAACATTGTTTTCGACATAGACACACAATTCTCAATAACTCTTGTTTATTAAATCTGGGGGAAAAAATAAATCCCTCTCTCTATTGTCTTTAGAACAAAATAAAATTGGAACTAAAGACAAAAGAATAAATAAAATATTTTAGTAAATACTTTCTCTCTCTGTTCCAAATTTGTTGTCATATTCAACCTGGGGTTTGCCGGTCCCTCATCCCAGAAGAGGGGGGAAATGAATCTTATGCCCAGTTGCACCAACATATCTCAAGTCTCAAGATCGTCTTACATCTTACATTTGAACTTAGAGTGTTGCACCAACATTTAATACGAACTTAAGTCCTGATTTTGAGCTTACATCTCAAGTAGTCAAATTTGGCGACTTAAGTCCCTCTCAGCCTGAATTCGTAACCTAAAAGGAGAATTGTGACATTTTATCTATTCAACTATCTATATAATCCCTTAGAATATATATATTTTTTTTTTAATTAATCAATCTTATTGTTATTATTTAAAAAAAAAAATTATATTTTCATACTGCCTGTCAAGAATTTTTAAAAAATTTACCAGGTATATTTATATTATATATAAAAAATTCGAAATAAAATTTGTTGAAGCATAGACGGTGTGTAAAAGTTTAAACTGTTTTTAATCGCTATAAATTGGTTTTTACTTCAAGATATTAATAGAAAACGTGAATATTGGTGTGGATGGAGCTGATCGGAGGTGAAGATTTTGATGTCTGCATAATGTTATAATTGACAGAGAAGGTTTTGAACATAACCTCGTATTTTCAAAATATATCTGTCAAAATTCAATATGATTTTAAATAAATATATTAAATATATTTTTACTGTTAAATTTATTAATATATTAAATTAAAATATTAGCCTAAATTAAATCATTAATTTGTTTATTAATTAAATAAACCCATTATTAAAAATATAATATATTATATTAAATATTTTAAATAGATATTAAAAATAATAGATTTAAAAGTTGATTGAATTGAAGTGGCAGAAAAACGTCAAACAAAAAATAAGTAAATTTATTTATTTTAAATTAAAAAAAAAATACTGTAAATTAACTTACAATTTGTTTGTGTTTTTTTGTACCATTTCATTCAATAGTTTGTCTAGAAAAATATATTATGAAAATTTTTCTCTTTTTTTATTCCCCAATGAGGGAGGACCTAGAAATACTTCACTTATTAAAATTTGTTAATATTTTTTTGTTGACAGAATTTGATAAAACAGATTAAGCTGATTATTTATTTATTTATTTTTATTTTGGTCAGATTTTGGTTAGCAAATATGTTTTTTGTTGTCCTGCAGTGCCGCCTAGTGGCTAATTTGTAACAAAAATGCGAGGTTGCCAGATGTTGTTTTTTCTTAAAGGCAGCTTGGGTAAGATCATTTGAAGATTCATTGGTGCAACGTTTTAAATCTCAAGCTGAGACTTGAGTTCAAGACGGACTTGACCAAGTCAAGATCTGAGACTAGTTGGTGCAACTGGGCATTAGAGATCTAATCTCTTTGACTGGCCAAAGTATAATTAGGTAAAATTATTTAAAAACACTAGGTGATATATTTCAATATATTTATTGGCATATGCGTAGCCACGGGGGGGGGGGGATTTGGGAGTTCAACCCCCCCCCTCCTACCCCATTGGAGAAAATTCGGAATTCCCCCATTGAAAAGAAATGATTTTTGTCTTGCTTTATAAAAAAATTAAAGACTATTAAAATTCATTAAATCTCTCAAATGAAAAATAATAAAAATTATTATATAAACTAGGTAGAGACTTGTGAATTATTTAAATCAAATTCTTTTTTTTATTCATATTGTTATTTTTCATAAGGAGGTTTGGATAGTACCTCGCAAGTCAATAGAATTTTAAGAATAAAATTAAAAAATTTCAATTTTCAAAATTCCTTATTATAATTTAGTCGTGACCTATTATAGTTTGTAATTGTAATAAGTTAATAATTTAATTAACAAAAATAATAAATGAATGACTTTTGACTTAAGCAGTATTTCACGTAATAGAGATCTGGCAACATTGCATTCATCAGCTATTTATTTTAAATCTTAAAAGCCTTCAATTTTATTTTATTTGGACCGGACAGGGACCTATTAAAAAAAATCAACAATTTTAAAATAAAAATTTCGGGAGTGGGGCAATTGCACAATAAATCTTTAAACTTTTAAACCCCTTGATAGATATTCATTCAAGAATTTTAAATCCAAAAAACATGTTTTTATTTGAAAAAACAGAAGAATAAAAATTTCGGGGGGGGGGGGGGGGGGCAATTATACAAAAAGTCTTTAAACTTTTAAACCCCTTGATAGATATTCATTCAAGAATTTTAAATCCAAAAAGACATGTTAATATTTGAAGATATAGAAGAATTAAAAATTTTTTTTTGGGGGGGGGGGGGGAGGTGGGCTGCCGAATTTCAAAAAACTCTGAAACAACGAATTTAGATTCTTATCAGGGGAAGGCTTTAGTGAAGAAACCAAATTGATATCTCTCCTGGTTAAAAAAAAATTTTGAATTTGCCTCTCCGACTCCGCCCTCTCTGTATTTCGCCAATCAGCGCTATCCCTGAGGCCTGATTGGTTGTTTCACACATCGGACACCCTCTTAGCCTTTTATATATAAGTATGATATATATAGAGAGAAAGTATTGGATTCATGTCAAAAATTCGATGTCGAGGTTTTGATGGATCTTCACGTTTTGAGGTCCCTTGAATCCAAAAAATCTGGTGTGACTGTCGCACAGCACACAACTTTCTCTTACCTTCGGTAATCGAAAGTTGTGTACTGTGCTTGTCACACCAGATTTTTTGTGTCGACATATATTTAGTTCCCGACAGTACGGAACATATGAATTCAGATGTAAAATTTATAAGTATGGGAAAATATTTATATTTTGTTACCATGGCAACCATTTCTCCTATCTCCCCTATGAAATACAAGAGTAAAGTGTGCTTCAAACAATTTTGAGGGCAAAACGAGAATATACATTTGAAAGAGCATCTAAAAAATAATTGATTTTTGAATTTTAAAGAAAATCGTTGAAGCAAATTTTGAGAAAATCGAAAAAAACTGAAAAAGTACATCAGTAAAGTACTAGTACTCTTTGGCCAATTTTGATTAAAAGCTTATTTTTCCGGTCCCGGGAGGTGTTTAACTTAAATATAAAATTTCAACCTCCTAGCTCAATTCCTTCATGCTTAAAATTGAACACACACACACACACACCCACAGACAGACCATGTCACGAAAACCACTTTTTTGGATTCAGGGGACCTCAAAACGTGAAGATCCATCAAAATCTCGACATCGAATTTTTGACATGAATCCAATACTTTCTCTCTATATATATATATATATTACATATATACATAGGTAAGAGAAAGTAAAATGGTTTTCGCGACATGGTCTGTCTGTGGGTGTGTGGGTGTGTGTTCAATTTTAAGCATGAAGGAATTGAGCTACGAGGTTGAAATTTTATATTTAAGTTAAACACCCCCGGGACCGGAAAAATAAGCTTTTAATCAAAATCGGCCAAAAAGTACTAGTACTTTACTGATGTACTTTTTCAGTTTTTTTCGATTTTCTCAAAATTCGCTCTAACGATTTTGATTAAAATTCAAAAATCAATTATTTTTTAGATGCTCTTTCAAATTCATATTCTCGTTTTGCCCTCAAAATTGTTTGAAGCACACTTTACTCTTGTACTTCATAGGAAAGATAGGAGAAATGGTTGCCATGGTAACAAAATATAAATATTTTCCCATACTTATAAATTTTACTTTTTTTTTTTTTTTTTTTTTTTTTTTTTTTAGAAAAAAACATTCACACTTTTTTCTCATTCACACTCACATTCACACACACATTCACACTGTTTTTTCGGCAGCTCAGGCCATATAAGACATTTACGATAACCGTTATTTATGAATTTATATATATTAGGGTCCAGGCATTTTTATTTAAGCCATCTGGCATCCAGATGGCTTAAATAAAATCATCGGACTGCCTGGGGTCCGAACCCGCGACGTTTGGTATATGAGGTTAGCACGCTAACCTCTACACCACGCCCCGTGGGCATAAATTTTACATATGAATTCAAATATTCCCTACTGCCGGGAACTAAATACATGTCGACACAAAAGATCTGGCGCACAGCACACAACTTTCTCTTACCTTCGGTAATCGAAAGTTGTGTACTGTGCTTGTCACACCAGATTTTTTTTTTTTGTTAATTGTGCAAGTAAAATTAAATATAAATTTTTTTAAGACATATTTCATAAAAAATATGTTATATTATTAATTATAGCATTTGAAACAACATTCCGTGCTTAACTCAATTTTAAATTTTTTTTGGCGCTTGACACACTAATGCATAACAGGGTCCATTTAATATATTACAATGATTAATGCATATCAATTTAAACACAATGAACGATTTGCGAGAAAAAATATCCTAAAATGGAAAAAAAAATGTAACTGACAGCGAGAAATGAGTATTATTTTATGCGGCGTTGCCAGACTGGTCTGAGTTTCAAACCAAAATTTCAAACCAGAATTTAATAAATTTAGATTTGTGAAATAAATTTTAAAAGAATAATTTCAAGTTTCCTTAAAATAATTATAAAATAATATTAATAAAAATTCCTTGAGGTAGTCGAGTTATTTGAGAACGTTTAGACCAGTGATTCTCAACTTGTCGCCGTACACTTTTAACGATTTCAAAATTTGGCGGCACACAAAGAAAAAGATAAGTTTAAAAGTTGGTAATTTGTTCATAAACTTTTATATTAATTTTATTTCATATCCTGGGTATATAAATATTAAATCACCGATGTAGATGAAAAATGATTGAAAATTCATATTTTTTTTTTACAGTGTAGCGTATGGCTGGCTATAATATTCCTCAAAACTCAAGAATGATGATGATTTTCTGTCATCTCTACCCTTTAATGGACCAATAATTTCTATTTATTTAATTTATTATTTATTAACATCCCCTTTTTTTTTAATAAAAAAATAAAACTTGGGCACATGTGTTTTTATTTTGTTAAAGAAACAGCTGGTATGTGAAAAAAAAACAAATAAAACTTTTAGGTATTTTATTTCCTTTAAGGCAACTTGTCATGATTTACTCTCCCCCCTCCCCCTCCCCTCCCCCTTCCCCTTTCGCCAGAAAAATTTTCGATTTCATTTAATATTCCATCATTGAGTATAAAATATTCAGGGAAGAAAAGAAAAAAAAAAAAAAAAAAAAAAAACTATATGCAAACAATTTGGTCTTTATTATCTATATCCGAACTTAAATTTTATAATCTCAAAGAATTTTTACTTTTTTTTTTTTGGAGAGATAGAATAATGTCAAAAAACGAGCATATGTTAAAAAAAAAAAAGATATACACCCGCAGCTACAAAATTAAATTATACACAAGATTTATTTATTTTATATATAGCGATAAAATTTAAGTTATCCGTTAAAGGGCTATAAAATCCCGGCCGTTATGCATTTTCTCATCTGAGATTTTTAAAATATTAAAGGCATCATGTGTAAACGCTCCTTATCGAGCGTTCATTTTTGACATTCAGTCTTCAGTTTGAAGGTATAAAGTGAAGAGACATTAATGAAATCGTTTTGTTACCTATCATTAAATATCTAGTGTGATTGGTCACACAGCACACAACTTTCTGTGTTTGTCACACCAGATTTTTCGTGTCGAAATATATTTAGTTTCCGCCGATATATAATATTATTATTATTATTTATTTTTTTTTTTTAAACACTCACACTTTTTTCTCATTCACCCACACATACACACAGTCTTTTCGACAACTTAGGCCATTTAAGACTTTTACGATATCCGTTATAGAGATTAATATATTTGGTATCCAAATGACTTAAATAAAATCATCGGACTGCCTGGGGTCCGAACCCGCGACTTTTGGTATACGAGGTTAGCACGCTAACCTTTAGACCAAACCCCGAGGGCGATATATAATATTAGAATTCAAGATGTAAAATTTATAAGTATTTGAAAATATTTATATTTTGTTACCATGGCAACCATTTCTCCTATCTTTTCTATGTAGTACAGGAGTAAAGTGGTCTTCAGAAGATTTCAATGCCAAAATGAGAATATACATTTTACAGAGAATCTAAAAAATAATTGATTTTTGAATTTTAATCAAAATCTCTGAAGCGAATTTTGAGAAAATCGAAAAAAACTGAAAAACTACATCACTAACGTACTAGTACTTTTTGGTCGATTTTGATCAAAAGCTCATTTTCATGCTCCAGGGGGGGGGGGTGACTAACTTAAATATAAAATTTCAGCGTCATAGCTCAATTCATTCATACTTTAAATTGAAACAAGACACACAGACAGACGCGAAGACCACTTTTTTGGATACAGTATATTAACCTCAAGAGCGGATACAAGGGGGAGTAAAGGGGGCAATTGCCCCCCCCCCTCCCCCCAAGATTCGAGAAAAATATTTTTGTTAAGAGAAGTGGCTGTTCAACGATTAGAATGATTATATATAACAACTCTATCTGCATCTCAATGGCGTTGAGATTGCCAATAATCTCTTAAGAACTGATGACGGATTTATTTAATTAAACCCGAAATGTCTTCTAAGTGGAGATTTTTATTTTTATTCGATAGAGGCTCTCCTTTTGGCTGACATCCTCTCTTCCTGGCTATCATTCTGAAAAATATTTTTTTTTTTTGTGTTTTTAATTTCAAAACTATTACTTCAAAATTTGATTTGTATATAAATTCTGGTAAACAACTACAGAATGCACCTTTAAGTTACCGATAATAAGAAAAAATTGTGTGCTGTGCGACCAGTCACACCAGATTACCCCTCTCCCCCACCCCGAGCAACTCCCCTGGATCCGCCACGGATTAACATATACATAAAAAAAGTTCCTCTAATCTTATGTCCAGCAACGCATCTTTCATCAATTAATTTTGTATTTTCACTAAATAATTTATATCTCAACTTCTTTTCCGATTGAATTGATTTTTATTCCCAGTGAATTTCGTGCAAATTTTCAACTCCCTCTGTCCAGTCATTCCAGAGATATGATATAAATTATTTAGCGTAATAGCGAATATCTGGCATTTCCGGAGATTTGTTTATAGAATTTTTTTTCTTTATTTTTACCAATATAACCATTTCCTAAATTAGGGCTGTCACTATTGAAAAAAAAATACCGATATATCGATATTTTTTTCACCGCTCCTATCAAAAATTCATCCTGAATATTTGCACACGCTCACACCCACTCTAAATTCCATGCATCCTCCACTCGCATGGTTCATGGCGCCAGTGCCTAAAAACTTATTTTACCAATTTAATCCTCTACCAAATAAACGCAAAAGTTTTTGATTTCACCTTATTTAAGGTGCGCGTCTCGATAAGCCGTTAGAAGACGATTCAGTACCGAGTTACTCGAGGCGGCAAGAGATGGCGTTAGTTTTTCCCATAGGAATACAAGGGATTTATTCCATTTCATTTGAAAGATTCCAGCTAATTAATTAAGGGTAAAAAATTAATTATTTTTTAACACAATGATTAATAATTTAATTATCTATAAGATATAGAGCGAATTTTTTAAAAATATCTTTTATTTAATGCGATTAATCTAAAAAAAAAATTATTTTTTCGAAAATCAAAAAAAGGGCTTTTATAAGTTGTAGATATTTTAAATAGCTTTAATTAAAAAAAAAAATTGAGGTCAATAGCTTCAAAATTGTGGCCGCAATCTCCAAAAATTAGCGCCCCGAGACGCGCACCTTAAAAGAGAAAATAAATTGCTAATCAATTTCTTTTTTTATTCCTAAACAAGTTTCCCTTTATTGGTTGGTGTCACCGGAAGTCAATATTTTCCATCTTATAGGGATTATAATCCCTTTTATACACGAATGCTCTTTGACGCTCTCTCACTCTCTACGAACGTTCTTACTTCCTTCCGGACAAAGAATTTACAAACACACAAACCAAGACAAAGTGTGTGTGGGATACAATAGATCACACATAGATTGTTTCCCAAGTTGGGACACAATAGCCACTAGGGGAGGGGGGATATGGATATATAATCAGCTCGTTAGCAATTTATGAATCACACCAGTGATAATTAACAGAAATCTTCTTCTTAATTGGAACAGTCGGATTCTCTTAATTAAGATTACCAACTAAGAGACTCTCTACTTGTCAGACATAGAGACTATTCTCTATGACAAATGTCTGATACATGTGCCCTATTATATATATTTGAGTTGAAAAAATTGTGTTCATTTTTTTTAAATTACACTAGTCGACAAAAATGAACTTTTTTTCTTTCACAAGAATAAAGATATGAAATTCTAGAAGTATTTTTCATGCTGAATTCAAATATCATTTCAGTTTTGCCCCATCAGGCACAGTTTTAGAGAAATAAAGAAAAATAGATTTTGATAGAAAATGTGCTCTAAAACGGCTTTTATTTAGAATGTTCAAATTATTTTTAACGCAACATCCCGGAGAAATATGCAGATATTTAGAATACATATAAATTTTAAGTTTCATCACAATCGGAATCTTGTGAAAAAAACTTTGTCGACTAGTGTAATCAATAGTTGTGTGTAGACTTAGCACACCAGATTTTTCGTTATCTATTTAGTTAAAAAATATTCAGGAATGACTTCCCCTAGTCTTCTCGTAGGCTCTACAGATGCATGATTATACTAAAATTGTAAAAAAATAAAACTTGATTTGTTTATATTTCTTTTTATTGACACTTGTAGAATCTTGGTTTTTTTTTCTCCTTTTTCGGCTGCAGAGGCTATTAGGGTTTTATTTTGACATATACCTATTATTATAATATATATTATATTATAATACCGATGGCTTCCGGGGGACGTTCTACACGCTGATTTCTGGAGGTGACCAATCCCAGATTTCGCCGCGCTTGGCATTGCTAAACAGCAACGATTGCGGAGACTGTTGCTCTACTCCGTTGCCAGGCCTCTTCGTTTAAAGGTCTTTTTTGACATCTAAGGCCATTTAGACCCCGTCTTTGATTGAATTGGCTACCAACCCAATAGAAATATATTTTTCAGGGAGGTCATCAATCGAATATTTCTACAATTACAATACTTTCTTTTTATATTCTTAGTATACGAGAAAGGAATGAAATCGTTTGGTCGACTTGTTAAATATGTTTACAATATTTTTATTTTCCCTAAATGCGCCAATGAACTTTGAGATGTTCTCATATTTTCTCTCTCTCTTACAATTTGATATCTCTTTCGAATGCAATTTTTTCCCAATTCAATTGGGTCCGTGTGTGTGTGTGTGTGTGCTACTTGCTCTCTCTCTCTCTCTCTATCTCTCCATCCAGAGATCCTTTTATCAGAAATAAAACTTGGATACTACATAAAATAAAAAAGAGACTTCATTTTAACCAATTTTCTTAAAAAAAAAAAAAAAAAAAAAAAAAAATCATTGATTTGAAATGAAATATAAAAAAAATACTATTTATCGCGTTGTATGTGAGTATAAAGTGTCTAACTAGAGCATTCGATGTCTAGATTTTGAAGGCTATACACGTTTTTAGGTCCCCTGAGGCCAAAAAAGTGGTTTTCGCCACATGGTCTGTCTCTGTGTATCTGTTTGTCTGTGAACAAAATATCTCAAAACGAAAAGAGCTGCAAGTTTTAACACACATTTTTTCCCACTCACACACACATTCACACAGTCTTTTAGGCAACTCAGGCCATTTTTAAGACTTTAGACGATAAGCGTTATATATGATAATATCTATTGGGGGTCCAGGCATTTCTATTTAAGCCATCTGGTATCCAAATGCCTTAAATAAAATCACTGGACTGCCTGGGGTCCGAACCCGCGACGTTCAGTATAGAAGGTAGCCACGCTACCAATTAGACCAAGCCCGTAGGCAGCTAGGAAGTTGAAATTTAAGTTAAGCACCCCCGTGAGACGTAACACGAAGCTTTTGAATAAAATCGGCCAAAGAGTACTAGAACGTTATTGATTCACTTTTTCAGTTTTTTCGATTTTTTCAAAATTCGCTCCAACTATTTTTATTAAAATTCAAGAATTTTTTAAATGCTCTTTAAAATGTATATTCTTATTTTGCCATTGAAATATTCTGAAGACCACTTTACTCTTGTACTTCATATGAAAGTTAGAAGCAATGTAATCGAGAACATCATCTTGTATTGAAACAAAGCATACTTGCTATCTTGAATTATACATTGTAATCTAAATGTTTATAATATCACAACAAATGCAACCTTATTGTTACAATTGCCACCTGCTCAGTCTTGAGGAAGAGGGCGATTAGCACCCGAAACGTCGACTCAAAATATATAAATATAGGCTAGATATAGGCTAATACTATATCGGCTGTTAGACTAGCCTGCCATCTATTGAAAGAATGCTGAACTAATTTGACAGATGAATTTTAAATAAATCATCTAAGCTTATTTTAAAAATTTCCTAATTAATATGTGATTAATAATAACAATAAATTCATTTTTAAATTTAAAAAAAATTAAAGGTTATTGGGACAGATTGTTTTTTTTTTGTATTTGCTTGATAACAAAAAAATTAATTTCCTTAATAAGTCATTAAAAAAATTATAACTCGATGTCCCAATAATCTCTTATGAATTTAATTCATTTAAAAAACAACCGCATTTAAAAATTCCTTATAATAGTCTAGTTTTTTTTTTAAGTACGTTTAGACGTCGCTCCTGAACCCCCCTTAATATGCAAAAAAAAAAAGCTCTCTATCTAAAACCGATTCTCACTAAATTTTATATCTTGCCAAGTATCTGAAATGAAATACAAAATTTTCTTTTCCTGATTCTAGATAAAATCTCCGTATCGAAACCTCATCGTTAACCCATGGTAAAGCAATTTAGGGTAGAATATCGTCTCAAATTTTACGTTGACAATAAATAGAGTTTTTAAGTTTAATTTTCCGTTCAATTTGAGGAGAGAGAAGAGATGACCTGACTCTGAGCTGGCGATTTACGAGCAAACTGTCTGTCGTCGTTCAATGCTAGTTTCCTATGATCATAAAACCCTCTCTCTCTCTCTCTTTATATGATTATATACGTACGTTGAATCGAGCTATAAAGTCAAGATGAAGGGGGGGGGTGATAGGGTTTAACTTACAAATTTATTTATAACAAGGAATCGGTCGGTGACTGTGGTTACTCTCTGCTCTGCAAAAGGGATGATCGAATCCTCCATCAAATTGCTCCTGCTCAAATGCGATAGAAAGGGTAGTTTCCAGCATTCGAAGCAAAGAGGGTGGGGGTAGTTTGCTATTTCTTGTTCGCCTTTTATTGAAAAAAACCCTTCAAAGGATCTCCCACTAGGTTTGAGACGAATTCAATTAAACCTTATTATGAAATTATTATATTTTTAATGTAGAATTGAGTAAAGGGTTCAAGAGGAAAGCAGCCAGACAGGAGCCTCTATTAAATTAAACTCTTTTTACGCAAAACGTTTCGGCGGCAGATTTAATCATGCCATCTTCAGTTGCATTGGAGTTCTTTAGTAAATAGAGTTGTCAAAAGTCTGTTCATAAGTTTATGAATTTTACAATAGCCTATATGTAAAAATCTGGTGTGACTGGCGCATAGCACACAACTTTCTCTCACCTTCGGTAATCGAAGTGTACTGTGCTTGACACACCAGATTTTTTGTGTCGACATATATTTAGTTCCCGACAGTACGGAACATATGAATTCAGATGTAAAATTTATAAGTATAGAAAATATTTATATTTTGTTACCATGGCAACCATTTCTCCTATCTTTCCTATGAAGCACAAGAGTAAAGAGGCCTTCAGAAGATTTCAATGGCAAAATGAGAATATACATTTTAAAGAGCATCTAAAAAATAATTGATTTTTGAATTTTAATCAAAATCGTCTGAAGCGAATTTTGAGAAAATCGAAAAAAACTGAAAAAGTGCATCAGTAAAGTACTAGTACTTTTTGGTCGATTTTGATCAAAAGCTTATTTTTCCGGTCCCGGGGGGTGTTTAACTTAAATATAAAATTTCAGCCTCATAGCTCAATTCCTTCATGCTTAAAAGTGAACACAGCACACACAGACAGACCATGTCGCGAAAACCACTTTTTTGGATTCAGGGGACCTCAAAACGTGAAGATCCATCGAAATCTCGACATCGAATTTTTGACATGAATCCAATACTTTCTCTCTCTATATATATATATATATTACATATATACATAGGTAAGAGAAAAAAACGTTAGTTTTTAGCAAAATTTTCAAAATTAACATAGATTGGGCACTGCTTTCCATTTGTCGTAGGATTCTGACATTTTGTGTGGTGACTATTGTTGTATGTTGCAACAAAATTAGGGGGTGGCTTGGTGTATTTAAATAAGTTCAGTTTTTGGACCACCCTACTGTAAGGGTAGAAATGTCAGTAGGAAAGATTAATTCAATTTGGATATTTCGGGCCGAAAAAATATAATTCGAGTTTATTTTTGTCGATATTTAGATCCCCCCTATAATGAATCTTCAATATAATCAAGTGGAGTTTTGCAAATCTTCACATTCTTATATTAGAGCAGATCAGCTGTGCGATCACTCACTCCATATTTTTTTAAATATTCAATTTAAAAAAAAAAAAAAAAAAATAGCTCATTAGTCTGTGTAGCGTATGTTGTTGCGTTAGATAGAGAGAGAAAAAAAAACCTCGACTGACATCGAAGAGGTCGGACAGGATGAGCGATTTTTGCTAGTAGTTAAATATTGATGAGCAACAACCACCAAAGCATCCCCTTCTTCCTTCTTAGCCTTCTGATCCCTCCATACATAGGCAAGTTAAAAAAAAAAAATAGAAGAAAAAAAACATCCGTGAACATTGACAGATGAGATCCAAGTATGAATGAATGAATGGATTATTTAAGAACTCATAAGTTGTAATTTAACCATCACTAATTACAAAAGAACCATCTAAAATATTTGTTATATTAATTTCCATTATTTTGATAATTTCCCTTTAAGGGGGCTCGGGAGCGATACGCATGTTTTTCCCGATAAGAGGGCGTAGTGTGTCATTAAAAGTATGCCCAAATATCAAGTAATTCAAAAATTTGCCAAGAGATGTCAGAATGGTAGCTAATAATATTTAATGCATTTGATTGATTTTCATTCATCTTTTAACAATAAATACTTTATAAATGTTATTATATATTATGTATCTTTTATAAAAGCATAAAAATATATAAATATAGGCTAATACTATATCGTCTGTTAGACTAGCCTGCCATCTATTGCAAGAATGCTGAACTAATTTGACAGTTGGTTTTTAAATAAATCATCTAAGCTTATTTTAAAAATTTCTCAATTAATATGTGATTAATAATAACAATAAATTCATTTTTAAATTTAAAAAAAAATTAAAGATTATTGGGACAGATTGTTTTTTGTATTTGCTTGATAACAAAAAAATTAATTTCCTTAATAAGTCATTAAAAAAATTATAGCTCGATGTCCCAATAATCTCTTATGAATTTAATTCATTTACAAAAAAACCGCATTTAAAAATTCCTTATAATAATCTAGTTTTTTTTTTTTTTTAAAGTACGTTTAGACGTTAGATGTATAATTAAATCAAATCATATTCAAAATATTAAAAAAAAAGTGGGAGGGCGCCGAAAGGTGGCTACGCAGCTAGTGATTTCTAATTATCCTTTTGATATAAATGTCTACTGTTTTAATTTAAATTAAAATGGTAACAAAAGAAGAGAGAAAAAAAAAACGTTATTTATATTTCTCTATATAAAATACAATATTTGATTGAAATTGTGTTTTTCCATTTACACACCCTCTCTCTCTCTCTCTCACTCACACGCTCGCATTTTTTTTTTGCCGCCTCTCTCTAGAGACCAATAATCCATAAATTGTAATCAAAAATCAAAAAAACCCGAAACATATATTTTGACATTTGAGAGGGTCATAATTTCAAATCCCCAAATGTCAATGGCCTGTCTGATTCAATATCCACTCATTAATATAAATACTTTTCAATTAATTATTATTTAGAGAGAGAGAGAGGGAGTGGGGAGGATGTTTTGCTGCCAAAATAAATAGATATATATTTTCTCTCTCTCTCTATGCACAGTGATATCATTTTTTGTTTGATCTTGAAAATTCTCTCTCCTTTTTTTTTTTCTCCTTTCAAATATTATTACGTAGCTACTCTACTCTATTTAGTTTGTTTTATATTATTGAGTAAATAATAATCTTTCTCTTTTGAAGATGTTGAGATCAATCAAGAAGAAATAAATTTGAATAAATAAATAAATATTTGAAATAGAAATGATGACCATAAAGATGTATAATTTGCCATTGCTAATCTGATTTTTTGAAAAAATATCTCTAATATTTTTTCGCTTCCTATCCAAATGGTTAGGAAAAAAAATCTGGCGTGACTGGATGCATCGCATAAACTTCATTATTTGATAGTTGTGTTCTGTGCTTATCACACCAGATTTTTTTCTCTCCGTTTATTTGCCCGAGGTGCTTTCTATGCTAGGGATGATGTTCTAGTTGAGGAGGGACTCCCTCAGCACCTGCTCCTTTCGAAGAATGCATCACTGAGAGGGGGAACCTTCTTTACGTCCCTTCCACAGGACAGGATGTCACAGCAACTTTCTATTCTCGTAGAGTTGCCTGGGGGCTATTGTGGTGAGATCCAATATTCCAATCCAGTGCCTGCTTGAGGATTTGTTTACATAAAATAAATATTTTTATTTATTGAAAAATCCCGCACGCCCAGGGTTTGATCAGGGACCCTAGACCGCTACACTAGCGAGCCCCCACACCAGATATTTTGTGTCGACATATTTATTGGTATATTTGAATTTGAAGATGTAAAATTTACAAATATAGAAAAACAAGTTGAGAAAGGCGCGGCTTCGCCGCGCCCATCTCAACTTGGCCCTGGCGGGCGGCGTCTCGATACGTGATCAGTAGTTTTTCTCTTAATTTTAAAGCCCATATTATTTTTGCCTAAATGAAAATACAATGAATCAAGTTTAAAATTTGAGTATTCGCCCTGCCCGGCCTCTGGGTTTTGAAGGCCATGAGAAAATTACGGGCAAGAAGCAAGCCTAAATTTCCCTTTAATAAACTGATTCGAGCCAACGGGCATGCAAATTAAATCAGGCGGACAGGGACCTATTAAAAAAAATCAAGAATTTTAAAATAAAAATTTCGGGGGTGGGGCAATTGCACAATAAATCTTTAAACTTTCAAACCCCTTGATATATATTCATTGAAGAATTTTAAATCAAAAAAAGCATGTTAATATTTGAAGAAACAGAACAATTAAAAATTTCGGGGAGGTGGGGGGGGGCAATTACACAAAAAATCTTTCAACTTTTAAGCCCCTTGATAGATATTCATTGAAGAATTTTAAATCAAAAAAAGCATGTTAAGATTTGAAGAAACAGAACAATTAAAAATTTCGGGAGGTGGGGGGCAATTACACAAAAAATCTTTCAACTTTTAAACCCCTTGATAGATATTCATTCAAGAATTTTAAATCCAAAAAAGCATGTTAATATTTGAAGAAACAGAAGAATTAAAAATTTCGGGGGGTGGGGGGCAATTATACAAAAAATATTTAAACTTTTAAACCCATTGATAGATATTCATTCAAAAATTTTAAATCCAAAAAAGCATGTTAATATTTGAAGAAACAGAAGAATTAAAAATTTCGGGGGGGGGGGGGCAATTACACAAAAAATCTTTCAACTTTTAAATCCCTTGATAGATATTCATTCAAGAATTTTAAATCCAAAAAAGCATGTTTTTATTTGAAGAAACAGAAGAATTAAAAATTTCGGGGGTGGGGGGGGCAATTATACAAAAAATATTTAAACTTTTAAACCCATTGATAGATATTCATTCAAAAATTTTAAATCCAAAAAAGCATGTTAATATTTGAAGAAATAGAAGAATTAAAAATTTCGGGGGGGGGGCAGGATTGCACAATAAATCTTTAAACTTTTAAACCCCTTGATAGATATTCATTCAAGAATTTTAAATCCAAAAAAGCATGTTAATATTTGAAGAAACAGAAGAATTAAAAATTTCGGGGGGTGGGGGGCAATTACACAAAAAATATTTAAACTTTTAAACCCTTGATAGATATTCATTCAAAAATTTTAAATCCAAAAACAGTTAATATTTGAAGAAATAGAAGAATAAAAATTTCGGGGGGGGAGGGCAATTGCACAATAAATCTTTCAACTTTTAAACCCCTTGATAGATATTCATTCAAGAATTTTAAATCCAAAAAAGCATGTTTTTATTTGAAGAAATAGAAGAATTAAAAATTTCGGGGGGGGGGCAATTACACACAAAAAATTTAAACTTTTAAATCCCTTGATAGATATTCATTCAAGAATTTTAAATCCAAAAAAGCATGTTTTTATTTGAAGAAATAGAAGAATTAAAAATTTCGGGGGGGGGGGGCTGCCGAATTTAAAAAAAACTCTGAAACAACGAATTTAGATTCTTATCAAGGGAAGGCTTTAGGGAAGAAACCAAATTGATATCTCTCCTGGTTAAAAAAAATTTGAATTTGCCTCTCCGGCTCCGCCCTCTCTGTATTTCGCCAATCAGCGCTATCCCTGAGGCCTGATTGGTTGTTTCACACATCGGACACGGTTTTAAGGCAATTATATATAAGTATGATATTTATTTTGTTACCTTGGCAACCATTTTCTCCTATTTTTTCCTATGAAGTGGTCTTTAGACGATTTCAATGGCAAAATAGAATATACATTTTAATCAAAAATCGTTGGAGCGAATTTTGAGAAAATTGAAAAATAAATAAATAAATAAATAAAAACTTTATTGATCATATAAGTTATTACAGTATTGGATTGAGCATTTCGTAATATGGCTGATTTAGTCTTCATGGCTTCAAGCATCCCCCAGGCTTCCTTTCCATGATAGCAAGAGTTGGAGAACTTGACCTCGTGCGAACATCTCAAAACTTAGTATTTTTAGAAGGAAAAATTAATAAAAAACCTCCCATAATTTTTTCCATTTAAACAAAATCGTTGAGAGGAACGAAAAGAGAGAAGAGGGAGAATAAAAACAAAAAATCACTAACGGCGTAGTCTTGGTAGATCAATTGATGACACCTCGGAAAAAAAAGAAAAAAAAACTGAAAAAATACATCAGTAAAGTACTAGCTAGTACTCTTTGACCGGTAAAAGCTTCCTGTTACGTCCCAAGGGGGTTCTTTTTGTCCTTGAGATATTTTAATCACTAGAGACCGGAAAAAAAAGCATAAAAAAATGGAAAAAAAGTGCTTAAAAAGCATAAAAAACTTGAATAAAAAGTTGTTAAATAAGCATAAAAGTTGAAAAAAAGCATCTAATAAGCAATTTTTACTCATACCAATGGCGTATACAAATTTTTTTTTAAAGAAACTAAATTTATTCCGCCCCGCCCTGCGAAAAATTTTGTTTTTGCGCAACCAAATTTTTTCACCCTGCGGAAAAAATTTTTTTTACAGGGCTATATTTTTTCGCACTGCGGGATTTTGGAAATTTTTTTTTTTTTGGGGGGGCCGCCCCTCCCCCCCCCTTATATACGTCCCTGGGTATGCGTGTGTGAATGGGAAAAAGTGTGTTTTTTAATAAAAAAAACAAAAAAATTATAAATATTCGTAAAATAAGTTCAAATAAGCACGAAAGGGAAAAAAGCATGAAAACTCAAAAAAAGCAAAAAAAGCATAAAAAATGTAATCTCAATGCACTTAGTTTTTCCTAATTCGTATAGAAATTAAATATCTAATGGTTGCTTATAAAATTGAGCAATAAGCATTTTGCTTAAAATCCGGTCTCTATTAATCACAGTCAGATCATGTTGCGAAAACCACTTTTTTGGATACAGAGGTCCTCAAAACGTGTTTATCCATCAAAATCTCTACATCAAATTTTTGACATAATTATAATTGACCCCAGCACGATTGGAACTGCGTCACAATTCTAGACACCTGCTTGGGCTGCAACTTCCCAAGAGAGGTGAAAGAGCAATTTTAATAAATGAAATTTAATATAAATTTAGTATTTAATAAAATTAAAAAAAAAATATTAAAATTACATGGTGTTAGCCGAATTTTTTTTTTTATTATAAATAAAACACCGCACTTTATTTTTTTTTTTTTCTAATTTTGTTGTCAACTAACACGAAACGATTTAACGCATACTAATAAAGAGAAGAGAAAAAAGTTTTGAGGTTCAATCAATGAATGCAAAACGGCAGAGGAAGCGAAACAAACTTTCCTTTATGTTTATGTATTAAAGAAGAAGAGGAAGAAGAGAGCAAAGTATCATCAACTTATTAATATAACAACTTTTATGATGTTACGATATTTAATTAAATATAGGCAAAACTAATTAAGCCCCCCCCCCCCCCTCCCTCCCTTGAAAGTTCGTGGTTCGAATCTTTATTATTGATATGAAAAAGGCACTTTGCAATTATAACTAAAATTTATCTTTATTATTATTATTATTATAGTTATTATATAAAGAGAAGGGCGGTTAAAGGAAGAACCCCCCAAGAACATGGCTTATCCTTTATCTCAAAGCTATAAAATGGGAATAAATATATCGATACTCTTTGGCGTGGTCCCTTAACTGGGCTGGGCTTGCTTCGGAAATTTATTAATAAATGAAAAAAAAATTGGAATTTGGTTTAGGGTCATTTATTTTTGTTGAAGGCATATTAAAGATGAAAAATATAAGGTGCTAAAAATTTCTGATACCCGGTATTGTCTGGCGACTAGAGTTTTCTGAAGGCTAATATTTTCAGAATAGGTTGCATTTTAGTGATGGAAAGATACTCTAGAGTCAGCACTTCCAGTACCGGGGCGTTTAGCGGGAATAAGCCGGTAAAGTTGCAGGAAAATGGTTTTTCGCAAATATCTCGAAAACTATGCGGTTTTCCGCAAAAATGTATCTATACAAAAATAATAGAAATTAAATTTCAAACAAAAATTGTCTAGTACATAATCACGCTAAAGTGAACGGTTCGGGTGATATAGAGGGGTAAAATTTGTAATTCTAACAATGGTTGTCATGATAACAAGATATAATTTCTAAGATATAAATATTTCTCTATCTCAGTGTCTCCTTTCATATGAATTACAAATTTTACCTCTCTATATCTCCCGAACCGTTCACTTTAGCGTGATTATGTACTAGACCATTTTTGTTTGTAATTTAATTTCGATTATTTTTCTATAGATGAATTTTTGTGGAAAACCGCATAGTTTTCGAGATATTTGCGAAAAACCATTTTCCACAACTTTACTGGTGATGCACTTTTTCAGTTTATTTCGATTTTCTCAAAATTCGCTCCAACGATTTTGAATAAAAGTTAAAAATCAATTATTCTTTAGATGCTCTTTAAAATGTATATTCTCATTTTGCTCTTGAAATCTTTTGAAGTACTCTTGTACTTCATAGAGAAGATAGGAGAAATGGTTGCCATGGTAAGAAAATATAAATATTTTCCCCGTTTATAAATTTTACATCTTGGATTTTAATATATTGGCGGAAACTAAGTATATGTTGACGAGCACAGAACACAACTTTCGAATACCGAAGGTAAGAGAAAGTTGTGTGCTGTGCGACCAGTTACACCAGATTTGTTAACTTTGGACACCCTAATACAATTTCCCTGAATGCAAAAACATATTTGTATGATATTCTTTAGTCCTTTAGCTTTCCAAAAATGATTCATTCGTGCTAATCTGTTAAATAAATTAATTTTCTGGAATCAGCGCTACCCAAAATAAATAAGAACGAGATTGAAGTGTCTCAAATTTATTTTCAAGTTCATAAAATAAATAAATATTATTTTGTAGATATTTCGATTCCAACCATTTTGGTTTAATGCATTTCTAATGGGAACATTGCTGAATTCCGCTACTTTCGAGGCGTCATTTGTGAGCCCTCTGATCTCTTATAAATTTTATATTATTCTAAATACATTACACATCCCAGGAACAGAGTTATTTCTTGGAAGAGCTGATCCGTACTAATTAATAAAATTTATTTATTCCAACCCCCCAACAAGGTCTTTATTTTTTATTAATTGATCATTCATAGGCGTAGCCAGAAATTTTTGATGGGGGGGGTTTAGGATTATTTCTCCCCCCCACCCCGACTAATAGGGCAGTATAAGGCGTCTAATGAAATATATGACTAGCCACTTACCCCACCTTCGCTTCGCTCCCCCTGGACCCCCTCGAGGTGGCTCGGGCCCGCCCTTTCTTAATTAAGTGCCGCAATTTTTCAATCAACTCGTATCAGGCAATAAATAATGCAAATCTCTTAATTTTATGTATATGGGCCTAAAATACCGGGGTGTCTCTCTATGTGTTTCTCTTGACCAGACTCCTATCTCAGACCTCTTTAAGAAAAAAAATAAAAATTTATTTATATAATAATTTTTATTATTTTTCATTTGCGAGATTTAATCAATTTTAAGCGGCTTTAATTTTTTATAAAGCATAACAAAAATCAATTCTTTTCAATGGGAAAATTCTGAATTTTCTCGAATTTTTTGCGTTTTATTTAATTTTTTTTTTTTTTTTTTAAGCTAGAGAAAATTATTATATTTTACTTTCTCTTACCCTATATATGAAATATATAGAGAGAAAAAAGTATTTTGCATTATAGAGCTTAAATATCTAGTCATGGCTTGGGTCCAATGGGGGGGGTTTGAACCCCCAAAACCTCCCCGTGGGTACGCCTATGAAAGAATGCAAAATTTAATATTTATCTCTTGAAAAAATGCTGTAGCGACATTTTTGTTTTCTTAAATTACCCTATTTAGGCTGAGATTTTTTAAATATTTTTTCAGTTCAGCAGCCTCCAATACCTTAAATAATAGTAATAAAATAATTTTGGCCACTTTTTTTTTCAATTCGGACCACTGTGGGAGGGGGCGTATGGGCCAGCAATTCTCCAGGCGCCTGGAAGGCCCCATATTGACTCAAATTTTCTTGGGCCGGGAGAATTTTGGGCGGGGACCACGAAAAGACCCCCCCTTTCCTTGGATATACAGTATTCCGGCGGACACCACCTTTAGCTTATTTAGATAATTAATTGAACAATGCCATATCCTGATAAAGTTCTTTACAATGGGGGTCTGAATATCTTTGATTGTAAACAATTGTCCTGAAGAAGCATTAAAACATCGACAATTAACAATTAAATAAAATTTTTTGTTTTAATAATAAGGGATAAAAATGTCCGATTAAAGTGATGCCAAGTGCGGCGAATGAATTCTACTCTTTAATCTCCGGCTCTTTCATACATTGTGTATCACAAATCAGGAGAAAAATTACCAAAAAACAGGTCGTACGAGATTCGAATACTAAAAAAAAAAAGTTGAATGAGATTCGTATGATCTCCAAAAAAAAAAAAGGCCGAACGAAAAACGACGTGAACGATCTTCGCTCCCCCGCCCTCAATCACTCGCCCACAAAGGCTAGTTAAAGCGCTGCCCATGAAAATCGGTCAAATAGTTCCAAAGTTAAAACAAAAATTAGAATAATTGAATTAAATCTCACAAGTATTAATCTTTAACTAATCATATAAATAAGAAATTTTTTTTAAAGATTTTATTTTACGTTTGTAGATATATGGAAGGAAATTTATATACATTAGCCTAATATTATTAATTTCTGTAAGGGATTTCCTTTAAAATCAAATTGTTAAAAATTTATTTCAAATATATTTGAATTTCCTTTACCTCTATATATATTATAATATGAATTCTTCACGTTTTGAGGTCCCCTGGATCCAAAAAAGTGGTTTTCGCGACATGGTCTGTTTGTCTGTCTGTGAACAAAATATCTCAAGAACAAAAAGAGCTAGGAGGTTGAAATTTTATATTTAAGTTAGGCACCCCCCTGGGGCATAACACAAACCTTTTGAACAAAATCGACCAAAAAGTACTAGTACTTTACTGATGCACTTTTTCAGTTTTTTTCGATTTTCTCTAAATTTGCTCCAAAGATTTTGATTAAAATTCATAAATCAATTATTTTTTAGATGCTCTTTAAAATGTATATTCCCATTTCGCCATTGAAATCTTCTAAAGGTCACTTTACTCTTGTATTTCATAGGAAAGATAGAAATGGTTGCCATGGTAACGAAATATAAATATTTTCCCATACTTATAAATTTTACATCTTGAAAATCGAATGTACCGTAGTGTCGAACACTAAATACATGTCGACACGAAAAATCTGGTGTGACAAGCACAGAACACAAATTTCGATTACCGAAGGTAAGAGAAAGTTGTGTGCTGTGCGACCAGACACACCAGGTTTATTTAATTCAAGGTCCGTAGATTTCGTCTTTATTTATTTCAATTGAATGGGCGAAAACGCAATCATCTAAAATATCAGCCAACGTTTTCATATCATGATAATGATATAATTCAGATTTTTTTTTTTTTTTTTTATTTAACGTTTATTAATCGTTGGTTGGTTTACTTTGGACCAATCTCTCTCTCTCTCTCTCTTCTCCCATTAAGGTATTTGTTTAACAAAGAAGCCGGGGCTTTTGCTCTTTAATATTTATTCATTCATAATCTGGATTTTTTTTTTCTTGTGATAATAAAAAAAAAAAGTAATTAACATTTTTTAATTGATTAGTTTAACCAAGTAGTATTGGATTGATGTCAAAAATTCGAGAATTTGATGGAAATACTTGTTCTCTGAGTGCAAAAAAATGGTCTGTCTGTGTGTGAGTAAAGAAGAACAAAAAGAGCTGGGAAGTTGAAATTTTATTTTTAAGTAAGATACCCCCTGGGGCATAACACGAAGCTTTTGAACAAAATCGACCAAAGAGTACTAGTATTTTACTGATGAACTTTTTCAGTTTTTTTTCGATTTTTTCAAAATTCGTCCCAACGATTTTGATTAAAATTCAAAAATCAATTATTTTTTAGATGCTCTTTAAAATGTATATTCTCATTTTGACATTGAAATTGGTTGAAACACACTTTACTCTTGTACTTCTTAGGAAAGATGGACCCTGTTACGCATTAGTGTGTCAAGGGCCAAAAAATTCAAAATTGAACGCAATATTGTTTCAAATGCTATAATTGATAATATTTTTTATGAGATATGTCCTAAAAAAATTTATATTTAATGTAAAAGCTTAAAATTATTTTTACAATATATCAGTGCAGAATTTTCATTTTGCAAAAATGATTTATGTACCTAACACGTTGTTAGGCACTTTGATTGACGGTTTCCATGTTATTATTCAGGAATTAATTGATTAGAAAATTTTGTTATCACTTTGTATTTATTTTAAAATATTAATACTATGTAAAATTGATTAATGTAATTTTGATGAAAAGTTTCTATGCTACTAGTATTAAATATAACCATAAAAGAACTTTAATAATAACTCCGTTTTATTTTTTAAATGATAAACCTAAAATTATTTTATTAATATTGTAATATTTCGCGTTACTGGGTCGGTCTTACCTCAATTCTCGGAACTGACGGGGGCGGGTGTCCTCTCCAAGGACTGGTACTGCCGAATTCTCCTACCTACAGGGAGAGAGAGAAGATGGGGGTCTTCGAGAAATTATTACACCTCCTTACATGAAAAGGTTTTATTATTTAAAAAAAAAGTAAAATACTAAGGTTAAGAAATAAATCTCTATAACGAATTAAGACAAAAGAAAATTTAAAGTTAAAATATAAAAATATGGTTCAATTAACATTACAACAAAACTCTCCCGTCTCCTCTTCACATCCTCTCTCTCTCTCTCTCTCTCTCACCAACCCGATTACACACTAAAAACTACGTAAAAAAAAACAACTAAAAATACAAGTATCTATTAAAAAAAATATTAAACGAATTCAAATAAAATAACACCTACCCTCCCCTCAGGGAGACTGTATCTCTTACACCCTAAATGTCTCACACGCAGTGTGGTCTTTGTTAAGAATTTACAAAAATATATTTTGTCCTTCAAACCTTAATAAAATATTCAAAAAAAATAATAAGCAAATTTTATATAACATCACAAACTACCCCCTCTTTCAAAGTGATCGAATCTCTTATAATCCAAATGTCTCTGATCTTTATTAAGATTTAAAAAAAAAATATACTTCGACCTTCAAATCTTAACAAAATATTCATATAAGAAAATAATAAACCATTTCCAATAAATTATCAAACTACCCTCTTCTCAGGGTGACTGATTCTCTTATACTCAAAATGTTTTCACACGCAGTTCAGTTCCAAAATAATCACTCTAAAATATAAAATAAAAATACACCTATAAACCAAATAAAAATAAAACAAAAATAATAAAAAAGAATAATTAAAAAAAAATATATATATAACCAACTAAAAATAAGATAAAAATAATTAAAAAAAATAATTAAAAAAAATACTAAAAAATACCCTCACTCCCAATTCATAATCTCTCCCCTACCCCCTTTTTCGTGTCCGCCAGCTCGAATATTCTAGTTTATTTAATCCGGAACCACGCGCAAGGTCCGAACTGAATTTTATTCACACTCACGTACGCACCAATCGCGGCCTTGGTGTAAATCCCCCAAAACGAAGTTCACCAAAAAAAACAAAAAGAACGAGCACAATACCTGTCCGAGAGCCAAATATCCTTCCTTTCACATTAAAAAAAAAACTTAACACTTTACAGCCAGCAGGACGCCGCTTCACCCTCGACGCCAACTTCCCGCGTCGTCAGGAACCAGACCACCTCCAGGCCTCCAGGCTCTCTCTCCCTCTGTCTACCGCGCCCTGATCAACCCTCGACAATCCTCTCTGCTGACCATTCATTTTTCTCTTCAGGCCTTCCGTCATGTGTCGCCTTCTAGCGGACTTGAGCATTTATTACTCTCTCTCTCTCTTTTCCTCTTATGTGAAATACACTTTTTAATTTCTCTCCTTATAATCGCTTGTCCTTGAGTTGTTCGTCGAGATTTTTTCGTGCGTCGACACATTCTAATCATTTCTTATGTGATGGAAAAATAATTATTAGAGAGAGAAGAAATAATGATGCTAAAATCCTTTTCGTTCTTTTCCCAAAATCCCGTATATTACAATATAAATAGTGCATAGATTAATTTGCAATCATGTGTCAAAAGACTTTGAAGCATTTTTACAAATATAATTGGACATGGAGAATTTTGCAATAATATTTTTATTGTTTATTCTCTAAATTATTCGCATTTTTAGAGATAATTTATGAATATCTGCTATAAATACAGTATTTATTTGCACAATTGACAAAAAAAAATGATATATAATCTAATCAAAACAATTTAAATCAGAAAAACTTTAATGTTGATTTTCTCAAATCTCGGTTCCTGGCGCTTGACACACAATTGCGTAACAGGGTCCAGATAGAAGTCATGGTAACAAAATATAAATATTTTCTCATGTTCTATAAAATTTACTTCTTTCCGGCACAAAAAATCTGGTGTGACAAGCAAAAAACACAACTTGCAGTTACCAAAGGTAAGAGAAAGTTGTGTGCTGTGCAACATCCATACCAGGTGTTTTTTTTTTTTTTTTTATTTAAAGAAACAAAAAATAATATAAATGGAATCAATTTTTTTTTTTTTATATTGAATTCATATTGTGTTTTAAATAACATAATATTATTATCAAAGGGATAATTCATTTGATAACCTATAATTTTTTTTTTTTTTAATTTCCAATCAATTAAATTGGCTGGTTGTCATGTGCCTACTGGCTCTGCCACCAGCCTCTGTTATGTTGTTACGGGTTATTTTAAATAGACTAATTAGCATTAAATTATGGGCTGTTGGTGAGGTGAGTTGCAATGGGGGGAGGAGGAGGAGGAGGTTAAAATATCATTTTTGAATTATTCTCGATTAATAACGCAGGACTGCGATGTTAAAATTGTTTGAATTTAAAAGGGTGATTCTTATGTATTTTTGAGTGCTAAATTCAGAAAGAAATTCCATTAAGTACAGAATTTGTACAAACCATTGCAATGTAATGAGCATTTAATATAATATTAATTATTAAATTAAATTTTTTCTGAGTGTATAATTTATAATATCATATTAAATTTCTTAAAATTATATTAAGTTAGAAATAAAATTTCAAGGACAATCAAAGCATATGCGCGAGTGTTTTGTGCGAAGTGGAGGGGAGATTTCTAAAATCTCGAAATCAGCGAGCGAAGAAAGGGTGAAGCTTCCCCCTCCCCATCTCAAAGGAGGAGAGGAAAAGGACGCGACGAAAGGGTGAAGAGAGGAGAAATTCATTGCTACGCCATATCTCAAAGTAATAACACCAAAACTCGGTGAACTCCATTGTTGGTGACCGTTGATATTGTTCCGGCTTCGACACAAGCGCTACACACAACACACAAATAAACCAGGTGTTCCACCATTTGGCTTGGGATCTTGTGCACCTGAGGAGTCCACCTCCAATCATCATTTCCTCTGCCGATTCATCAACAGATAAGTGATACGCTTTCAACAAACCCTTCCCCACAGTGTTAGTGCTTTGCTAGCTAGCAAATAAAAAATTCAAATCTCATAAATAAAAATAAAAAAAATATAAAAATAATTACATAAATAACAATTAACTATTATCTTTTCATATAAAAAAGAGCTCTCATAGTTTAAATATTATTAATAAAAATAAAAAATAAAAAAATTCTACATTATATAATCTTAAAATAATACATATCTATAAAAAAATATAAAATTCTTTGTTAAATTACGTTATAATTAATATCATTAGAATCATTAATAAATATCTATTGCGAAGCTAGATATCTCTCATAACAAACCAACCATTTTTAATAAAACCATAAGTTCTGTTTAAAATTTATTCATGTCGTTTTATTGTGTTTTCCCCAAGTATAATTATTTCTCTTTCAGCAGCAACACAACAACACCCCCGTAATAGTATTGCATGGCTGGAGGATAGCTGGGATCGGTTAACCCTCACCGGTCAGCATATATTAAAATTTGAACCCTAATTAAACCCTATTTTTATTAAAAAATTGCTCTTAAAATCAACGCAAATCAAATTAAATCGGTTAAGATCAAATTCTTATAATTTAATTAAAAATAAATTCGAAACCCGAAAAAAAAAAAATATTAGATAATTTTATTCAAATTAGAAATTATCAATTTGATATAAAATAAAAATTTAAATCAAATCTTTTAAAATTTTAATTCTTTGCTCAAATTAAAATTTTGAATAAATTACTTTTCTTAAATAAATAAATAAATATTAAATAATTCAAAAATAAATAATCCCACGTGTCATTTTGACAGTTGTCAAATTGACTTTGACGTTTAGTGACAATTACTTGACGTTTACACATAGATAGTTAAGAGACATTAATTCTCATACCCTATACATTCTTAAATTTAGATTTAACCATGAATCAATTTAGTGACATTAATGAGCCTAATAATTTTACTTTACACCGCCCACAATCAACACCAAAGCCTGAACTTATACAAATGTCGGGTGATTCGGCTTTAGGTATCTCATATGGGACGGGGCTTTCAGGTGAGCCTTCTGACCAGGGCTTAGAGACCCCTCAGTCCTCTGAGAGGACTGGCCAGAGAGATAGGCGAGTTGGTGATGAGTATACACAGCTAGGTCCCCAGTCAATGGAGGAAGAGAGGAGTCAAGTCCAAGCTAAATTGGAGTTGCGCGAGGAGGTCTTGAGTCCGCCTTCGCCCACAGGAGTACAACAAGAGGACCTTCTGTCCCTCTCCACTCCTCATTTAACAAAACAACGTACCTTGGTGGCCACAGAGCCTCAAATCCGAGCCCCCATACCTAAAATGGTACAACCAGTTCCCATGCAAATTATAGCTAGCTCCGGAGCAAAGAAAAAGGAGATATCGGCCTCTAATACTCCGAATATGCAGGATCTCCTACAAGCAATTCAACAGCTCAATTTACAAAACCAACAAAACTCAGTCAAGTTAGATGAAAAATTGATAAAGTTTGAAAATAAAATTAGTGAAAAAATCGACTTAATGAAAACTTACATTGGTCAAAATACTAATAGAATTAATGTAGTAGAAGATAATTTGGCAGTTGTTCAACAACAAGTAGGAATTCATGAGACATTGGTTCAAAAAATTCCTTTACTTGAGGCCCAAACTAAATGTTTACCTGAGATACAAAATAAAATTCCTACGTTAGAGAACCAAGTAGACAGACTGGAAAGACAATTTCAACAATTTCCAGTCTTTGTCGAAAAACAAATAAATAAAATTAATTCTGCAGCGCCTAAACAAAATTTACTTTCGTTTAATGAGGCACCCTCAGAAGTTAGGGACCAGGAAAGTAGGTCAAAGGTCGTAGACGACTCCATGTTTAAAATAAATTTTCCCTCCCCACTTATAGAGGCGCCAGCACCTAAATTAGAAACAAAAAGGGTTACATTTCAAGAAAAGAGCGCTGAAATTGAACCCGAAGAGCTTCTCACAATGGAACAGGTAAAAATAAGCTGTGAAAACCTCCCAAAATGTTCTGGCTCTAATTCTCTCAGGGACATTAATCCAAAAGAATTTTTAATTGCTTTTAGAAATTTTTTAAAAAATTATAAATTACGTCCCCAGCACGCAATTGATGCCTTTATGTATTGTCTCGAGGGCAAGGCAAAGACATGGGCACAATCACGGCGCCATACGGTCCAAGATATAAATGATTTTATGGAAGAATTTGAAAACGAATTTTGGGGTTCTGACTCACAAAGTCAATTTGTGCATAATTATATTTATAAAAACCCATATTATCATAATCCCAATTTCAACCCACTCACCTATTTTAAGCAATGCTATCAATGGGCGCAATACCTCGAGCATCGTGGCAAGGATGAATATATCATCCATTTGATAATCCAAGGCATGCCCCCTAATATTCGCAACCAACTCACTTCAGTCAGGCCAACGTATGATGACGTATGTATGGTCCTTCGAAATGTATTTCGTTATGGACTCTGGCAGACTCCAAATCAACAGAGTCACCAGTCATTGAATAATGGGACACGCCCAGCGCCCAATAGAGACGCCTCGACAGGTAATTATGCATCAAATCGGAATGGACCTCCAGGACCACGTAGAGGTGAGCAACCGGCTCAGAGGGCCCCCTCACCTCATAGAGATGAACCACGTCCCAGTACCAATACTGCGGGGCGAAATTTTCCCAACAATCGACGAAATGAGCGACGAGTCCAGGACGCTTATAGTAATCCGCCAGAAAGGATTCAAACAGTCGCCTTCGCCGCATCCGAATCTTTCAATAGAGATCCTGAGGAGGAGGAAAACTATATTCGTCTAGCTCCGCAGGTCGGCCAGAGCTAGAAAATTCCACCAGCCGATCAAATAAAATACAGGCCACGACTACGGCGAGTAAATTTAGCCCGGAAAATAATGGTTGCCTTTGGGTACCGGTCAAATTTGGTGAGACAGAGGAGTGGGCGCTCATCGATACGGGGAGCGAAATCTCCCTTATTGATGAGGGCTTATTCCTCGGCCTCACCAAGAAAGGGGTAAAAGTGAAACCTTTAAAAATCCAGGCCACTTTTATACACGGCGTGACCGGCTCCCGCAGCCGAAAAATAAATCAGGCTATAGGTGTTGAATTTACTCTCGCTCAAAAATCATTTAATATGACCTTTCTTATAGTCCCAAAAAGCACTGTTCCGTGCATTTTAGGAATCGATTGGTGCCGCAAAATTGGGCTAAAAATTAAATTTTTAAAAAATAAAACTAATATTTATATAGAGGACCAATTAATTCACCCACTATTTAAATTAGCCAACTCCCAGGAAGGA
The DNA here is from genome assembly GCA_023213315.1 of Euborellia annulipes. Classification (NCBI taxonomy): domain Eukaryota; kingdom Metazoa; phylum Arthropoda; class Insecta; order Dermaptera; family Anisolabididae; genus Euborellia; species Euborellia annulipes. The sequence continues at coordinate 3,737 of JAKCPI010013385.1, read as the reverse complement.
CAGGTAGGCTGCCGTTTAATAAAAAATTTATTTCCAGGACGATTGGTAGCGCTCACAAAATTTGAGGCTCATCCAAGCGCGCTGTCACCTGGCGAAAATCAAGCCTTTCAAAATTTATTAAATGAATATGATGACATATTTTCAGAAAAGCCAGGGAAAATTAAAGGTTACGTTCATGAAATAATTATGAACCAACCTGAACCTTTTAAGGCGCGTACCTATCCGATTCCGCAAGCACATCGCGCCAAAGTGCGTGAATTATTAAATTTATATATGGAATGGGGCGTAATAGAGAGGGCTAATAGTGAGTTCGTCAACCCGATCACCACAGTGAGTAAAAAGAATGGCGATATTCGCTTATGTCTCGATGCCCGAATCCTCAACTCAAGAATGAAATCTACTAATGAAATACCCCCACCACCAGATGACTTTTTACTTGTAGATAGGCAACCACTCTGGCTCTCGACGATCGACTTTACCAAGTCATATTGGCAGGTAGAGTTGTCGCCTGAGTCCAGACAATATACAACATTTTTATTTGAAGGCCGTGCCTATCAATTCACACGGCTTCCTTTTGGGCTGAGCACCAGTGTGGCCTCGTTTAACCGGGCCATGGACTGGATGCTGGGTCCCGATGCAAAATCTTTTGCCGCAAATTACATAGACGATATATTGGTCACTTCCGATTCATTCAGCGAACACCTGTTACACCTGAAATTTATTTTTCAAAAGTGTCGTGAATTCGGGGTGACAGTAAATCGAGAAAAATGTAATTTTTTTAAAGCGGAGGTGAAATTTTTAGGCTATATTTTAACCAGGGACGGAATACGCCCGGATGAAAAAAAATTAAATATAATTAAAGATTGGCCAGCACCTAAAACTAAAAAGCAGCTCAAGTCATGGCTTGGCTTGATTTCCTATTACCGCCGTTTTTATAATAATTGCTCAGCACTTGTGTCACCTTTACAAGAGCTCTTGCGAGGCGACAAAAAGTTTGTATGGACACCAGACCATACAAAAGTGTTTGAGCAATGTAAAAAAGCTTTCATCAAAAACATTGTTTTAAAATACCCCAATTATCAACAACCGTTTATTTTATATTCAGATGGAAGTTATCGTGGACTGGGGGCGGCGCTCGTTCAAGAGAACAGGGATGGCGAACATGTCATTTCTTTCGCCAGCCGAGCTCTAAAAAATTATGAAAGAAATTCCACAGTCACTGAGTTAGAGCTCCTCGCGATAGTGTGGGCCCTTCAGAGGTTCCGCACCATCATTTTGGGCTTCCCGATTATTCTCAGGACTGACCATAAGGCGCTGGAATCGCTTAATGAGTCCGTGTTAGTGCACAACGCGAAACTCGCCCGTTGGTCTGAGAGAATACAGGAATATAATATTCGTGTAGAATATATTCCTGGGAAACAAAATGTGGTGGCGGACGCCCTCAGTAGGCAGTTAGGGGAGAATTATTCACCTATAAAAAATTTATTAGTTGCCACCGCGTCCCTCGGGCCCCTTGATAACTCAAATTCAACTCTAGTGAGGCAAACACTACAAGATCAATTACAGGACCCAATTTTAAATCAAATAATTCAACAATGTGGAGCTAATGGCTCATACAAAAATTACTTTACACAAAATTATGTTTTATTTAAAAAACCGGCTAATGAAATGGAAAATATCCGGATCATGGTCCCCAGTCATATGACCGACGACTTGGCACGAGAGTACCACGCCTTCTACGGTCATTATGGACAGGGAAAAACCAAATGGTTCCTAGAACAGGAATTGTATTGGCCCAACCTGTCCAAGACCGTCAGGAAGGTGGTCACTCAGTGTGACATATGTCAACGGGCCAAATATCCGTGGGCATATCTCTCTGAAGGTGCATTCCATGTCCTGGCGCAGGAAAAATCCTCACTCGTCAGTATTGACATCTATGGTCCACTGCCTAGAGCTGAGGGTGGCTTTAAATATTTATTTGTATTTTTAGATGCGTTCACAAAATTTGTAAATTTAATCCCAGCCAGGAAAATAAATGCCAAGGCCGCAGTTAAAGTTTTGCATCAATATCTAAATCTTGCCCCAAAACCAAAGGCCATTGTCACCGACGTAGGCAAGCAATTTACCGCCTCAAGATGGTGTAATGAGCTTAAAAGTTTTAATATTGAAGGCAAATATGTAGCTACAAGGAACCCACAGGCGAACGTCGTAGAGAGGGTCATGAAGGAGCTAAACAGGATGTTTAGAACCTATGTTCACCACCAGCATACATCGTGGCTCCAAATGACCGGTACAATACAGGAGCTTATCAACTCGGCACCCAACGAAACCACAGGTGTGCCACCGTGTGTTCTTCAATTAGGCCGACCCCCTCTCTCCCCACTCCAGGATGTCCTAGGACCTCTACTAGGTCAACCTTTGGGCACTCGTGTCACCCACGAAGTTGTGTTGTCTCGTATAAAAGAAAAACATCAAATATTAGATCAAAAAAGGATCAAAGAAAAATTTCGCCCTCCATATCAAGTTGGAAATCTTGTGTTAATAAAATCTCACAGATTGTCCTCTCTGATCGATAAACTCACTCATAAATTTTTTTTACTATATGAAGGCCCCTATTATGTCGCCCAAGTTGATGGAGGGGGCAGTTATCTTATTAAAGATGCTCTTGGCAAACTAGTGGGTCATTTCAACACTCGTTCTTTAAAACCATATCACTACAATCCATTATTCGCTATTCCACCGGATCCGTCCATTTTTACCTCATTTAAATCCGTTACGGATGCTCAACAAATGCCAACATGGTTAGTAAAAGAGGCGGAGGAGGATAATCAGGTCGAACTCCATTCACCTGAGGACGACCGAAATGTCTCCACGGGTGGAGAGTCATATTTCCAATCTGATTATGATAGGCAAGACGAGTCACAGTCCCTTGAGGATGACCGAAACGTCATATCAATTGAAGAGCCTGACTCGTCACCAAGGCCACCTCCACGACTAACCACATCTCCGGAAACACCTGCAGAGATGCCCCAAAGGCAACAAAGCAAATGGAGAGCCAATCCTGATTTTAATCGAGTAACGCGATCTCAAACTCAACCCCCACAACATAAACCCATTTCTGAGTTGAGAAGAATTACTCGATCAATCACACAAAAACTAAATACTGAAACACCAAAGGGACCAAATCTGCCGGCGATAATTTATCCAGTCTGTGCTGTTGAAAACGAATTGTCAGAAGGTCAAAATAAATTTAATGGTTCTATAGTTCTTGCTAATAATCACTTGTCTTTAAGTCCATTGTTAAATGATGAAAATAGAATCAAATTGTCTGTCAGTCTCCATGTATATGAACCCCTAATAACTATAATGAATAATACCTTCAATTATATGTGCTATTTTAATCGTAATCTCCCGTATTTATCAAATTTTCTTACAATTTCAAATTGTCATCTTTGGGCTTATCATTTTACTGTCCAGGATTTACAAAATTTATGGATATCTGCAATTTATATTCAACTTGCTCCAGGCCGATTAATAATTATAGCTCGATTAATTAATTTGAGAAATCGTTTTCTTGCGCTCCCTGAGCCTATCAGTGTTGTATCTAATAATGTTAATAATGAAATTATCTTATTTCAATCTTCAAGGCCAACCTTTATTGAAATTTTTAATTTTTACCCCGCATATATAGTAATTTTGACTCAAATTTATCGAGTTCATCATTCAACTCATGCTTT
>JAKCPI010013384.1:0-18158 GCA_023213315.1 Euborellia annulipes | reverse complement strand
AAATAAGAATTTTCAATCGTTTTTCATATACTGTCGTGCTTTTGAATTTTAATATACCCAGTTATACTAGTTTATTAAGTGAAAAAAAAATAAAAAAAATATGAATCAAATTTAAGTAGCTTAAAAAGTATGATATTATTAACAAACTAAGTAGTCGAGTAGGTATAGGCGTCATACATAGGAAGGGAAGAAACTATAAGAGGTTTTTTTTTTAACTAGTGTATAAGTTTCATAAACCCGTTTATGAAATTTTTCATAAATCCATTTATGAAACTTTTTATAAATCCATTTATGAAACTTTTATAAATTGGTTCATGAAGTTTTTCATATACCCGAATGTAAAATTCATAAACAGTTTGTGTAACAGACTTCATATACATACAAGTTAATGAATATCCCTTGAAAATTTTTAAATTTGCTGTATTCCTGGTAGTTTCATCGAGTCCTAGGCTGGAGATCCTGGGTCCAATTTCGGGGAGCTCGATTAACCAGCAAAAATAAACTCAACCATGTTTATGATAAGAGGAAAAAGGGCAAAAAAGTTTTGTACCCTGGTGACTAATTCATATAATCACCAGCTGTGATTCCCTTCTAAATCCTAAAGAAAGTCACGTCTAGAATTCGTAAGTTTTAACGACAAAAAACTTTTATTCTTTCTAACTAATAATAAAGAATATTTAATTTTTTTTCACACCACTCAATCAATAAATAAATTTTTATGATTTTCTGATAGATAAATGATGAATATGAAATTGATTAGAACGAAGTTTATAACCTTAAAGCAAGTCAACCAGGCAGTAGGATTTTAATTTTATGACCGAACCAGGCTCTGCACTCATTTCCTTCCCCACTTTCCCTTTATTACTTGGCTTTACTGTAATGAAACCTGGACTATGTAAGCTGCAAGGATCCTCTTTTCATAAGAAAAAAAAAACCCACCATCAAAATCGGTTGAGTAGTTTTTGGATTCTGTAACGTCAGGGTAGACTATATAAATATATAATTAATTTTTAATCAAGTAAATTTTAACTTGAGAAACTTTTCCTATACTTTTAATGAAATATAATTATTGTCCTTGAAGAAGCACTCAACTTTTGTTGATAAAAAATCATCATACTACATTCTAGAGAAGAAATTCACACATATTCTCAATAACAAATTTGTCAGATTTATTCAAATAATTTTCAGTAAATAGACTATTGATCTTTCCTTTATTTATTAACTGGCATTCGCCGTATAAATAACTGGTATTCAGAGTATAAATGTGTGAGTCTGGTCGCGTTGACATACGTCTTTTATTGTTCTCGAGTGACGTAAAGATTCGAGTGAGTACTGTCTGCGCCACAAGTGCCTGATTTGCCCGAGAGTGGACCCTTGAGTTTAGGCAACAAAAATACTTAGCCGTCAGAAGTGTTATCTTAAAAGTAGCTTTTAACCTTCAGTGGTATTAAAAAAAGATCATTTATATTTTAAAAAAAATCTGGTGTGACTGGTCGCGCAGCACACAACTTTCTCTTACCTTCGGTAATCGAAAGTTGTGTTATGTGCTTGCACACCAGATTTTTTGTGTCGACATATATTTAGTTTCCGACAGTACAGTACATTCGAATTTCAAGATGTAAAATTTATAGGTATGGTAAAATATTTAGATTTTGTAACCAAGGCAACCATTTCTCCTATCTTTCCTATGAAGTTCAAGAGTAAAGTGATCTTCAGAAGATTTCAATGGCAAAATGAGAATATAAATTTTAAAGAGCATCTAGAAAATATTTGATTTTTGAAATTTAATCAAAACCGTTGGAGGGAATTTTGAGAAAATCGAAAAAAAAACTGAAAAATTACATCAGTAAAGTACTAGTACTCTTTGGCTAATTTTGTTCAAAAGCTTTGTGTCACGCCTCAGGGGGCGCCTAACTTAAATATAAAATTTCAACCTCCTAGTTCTTTTCATTCTTGAGATATTTTGTTCACGGACACACAGACACACAGGGGGAGAGGGAGACAGACAGACCATGTCGCGAAAACCACTTTTTTTGATTCAGGGGACCTCGAAACGTGTATATCCGTCAAAATCTCGACATCGAATTTTTGACATGAATACAATACTTTCTCTCTATATATATTAACATATATAGAGGTAAGAGAAAGTAATATTGGTTTGGTTAAGCTCAAAGCTTCACATCAGGGACTTGGGGCGCCCACTATACAGTTAAAGTGAACAGATCTCTCAATTTAACAAGAAAATTCAAATTTTCTGAACTACAAGTGACCTCCTCATTATCCCAACCGCATAGAAGAGTAAATAGGAAATGCAGCGCATAAAGTTTCACTTCACTTTTGCAATATTAATAAAAAATGGAGCAATAAATTCTGTTTCTTTACTTTCCCAGTTAGTCGTATTTTCACCATCTGACCTATTGCCCTAAGTTAGTATAAAACAATTGTTAAACTTTTCTTTTTATCTATTTTAGAGTTTAAAAGGGAAAATCCCTAAAATAGACAGACAGACAGAGAGAGAGTATCATGCAATGACGGTCACTCCTTTCTCTGCTAGTAGGCTTTGAAGGGATTTTGCCGTTGATCCCTTGGCAAGACAAGACCGTGACGTTATCTCTCTCTCCTCTCTACTTGTTCATATTATGTTGTCTATCTATCTATTTAAACACCTACATCCACCTCCATCACTATAGCCCTTCTTCTCTAAACTTCTCTCTCTCTCTCTCTCTCACTCACTCAAAGGCCTTTTGTTTGTTAGTGTAGTTGTTCTTGTTGTTTTATACGTCCGCTTGATTATTATTATTATCATTATTAAACTATATAACGGAGTTAATTATAAATATTTAGTATTTACGGTACCATTGCCACTGGCTATGTTAAGAATTCACTTGTATAATATAACATGTATGATTTAAAGGAGGTGAAAAGCTAATTAAATAATGCTATTTAATATTTCATTTATTAAAAACCAAACCAGGGCTGACAGTATCTTCAAAACCAGGTCAATAAGGGTATAAAATCCCTCATTTTTGACATTCAAGATACAGTGATCGCCACAATTAAGTCCCCACCTGATAGCTAGAGCCTTAAGTATATGGTGTATAGAGAAAAAATAGGTAAAAGGTAAAATCTGGTACAGATGATTTTATTTTACCTTTTCGGTCATTAAAATTATTTCACAATTTACCATATACTTAAGGCTCTAGCTATCAGGTGGGAACTTAATTGTGACGCTCACTGTACATAATGGGGTTGTGCAAGGCCGCATCTAGGATAGTCGGAGCACTGCTGCAAAGTTTCTTTCCATGCTACGTCTTATTGTACGTTTTGTTGGATAGGACAAATCCTATCCGATAAAACGTTGCGTGGAAACAGCAAAACCGACGTCTTGTCGAATCGAAATGAAATCCAAGGTCAGATTGAAGAACTGAAGAGAAAAGCATCATTTTGCGAGAAGTGATAAGACAAGACGGAGCGTGTAGACGAGGGTTCAGATAAGTAGTCCGTTCTTGGTTGAGTTTAAGATATCTTAATAAAAAATAATTCAAAGTGATAGTTACAGAGAAAGTATAGACTAATAGTAGCTGTGTCGTCACTCTAGGAGGAGAGGGGGGGGGGGGCATTCGCCCAAGGGCGCCAGAATTTAGATACATCATTTTGGCTTTTGTTATTTTTAAATCAATATAATTGTATATAAAATTTGAATAGTAAATATATTGACAAATATTTTTTTTTTTTTGGTGGGGGGGGGCGCCAATCAATGTATTTACGCACCTCTTAATTAGGTTCAAAAAAAAATAAAGCTAATTTCTCGTGTAGGTTTTTTATAAAATTTATCAACAATTTTTGCATTCTTCAATTACCTATAATCACTTTTCTAGTTTACTTTTTTCGCACATCCTCATTACATTACATGAATATAAGAATAAAATTTTAAAGATGAAATATTTTTTTTTTTTATTTTTTAAGAAAAAAAATTTCAAATATTGCGTATTTGAAAGCGGCTGATTGGACCGTTCCTCAAAAACTTCTCTACTTTTTTTTTTTTTTTTTTTTTGATAATATATTTGTATCCTTCTCATGGGATGTCGATGTCGTTTCTATTCTATCTCTTTGGCCTTTGAAAGTGCAAAAAAGAGAGAGAGAGAGGAAAGAAATCGACGACGTCGACGACCATTCTCTCTTTCTCTTTTTTTTTTGTCCTTCCTCTCTCGTTCCCTCTCTCTCTATGATATCGGAAATTCACTTAAGGTCCGCCTCTGGTCGTCGTCCAACCGAAAAAAAAATAAAAATAAAATAAATATACATGTCAAAAAGAATACAAAAATCTCAGAAATCAAAATCTTAAAAAAAAAAATATTGAGATTGTTCTTTTGGAATGTATTTTATGTGACATTTTAAGAAAAGTCAGTAAGTTATTTGATAAAAAAAATCTGGAGTGACTGGTCGCACAGCACACAACTTACCTTCGGTAATCGAAAGTTGTTTTCTGTGCTTGTCACACCAGATTTTTCGTGTCGACATATATTTAGTTTCCGACAGTACGGTACATTTGAGTTCAAGATGTAAAATTTTTAAATATGAGGAAATATTTATATTTTGTTACCATGACAACCATTTCATCTATCTTTCTTATGAAGCGCTAGAGTAAAGTGTGCTTCATAAGATTTCAAGGGCAAAATGAGAATATACATTTTAAAGAGAATCTAAAAAAATAATTGATTTTTGAATTTTAATCAAAATCATTGGAGCGAATTAAAGTATTAGTAGTACTTTTTGGCTGATTTTGATTAAAAGTGTCGCACTTTTTTTGACTCAGGGGACCACAAAAAGTATATATCCATCAAAATCTCGACATCGAATTTTTGACATGAATCCAATACTTTCTCTCTATATATATATTAACATATTAATATATAGAGGTAAGAAAAAAGTAAAAACGATATAGTTAAATGCAGGACTAACTGCATATAAGGGGAAGTGAGTTTTATTGGTGCAGGTCGAGGGTCCGGTGGTCTGGTGCAATGGACAGCACACCTATGCCCCGGAAAGGCGGAGATCCTGGGTTCGATTCCCGGGGGCCATGTGATGTTTGGCCTCACCAATAAAAAACACTCAGTCTTGTTGAAAAACGATATATTTTATAAAATGGTCAGATAAAATTTTTTATTGATTAGAAAAGATTAGAATTAAGAAGAATAGCATGGAATTTTTTATAATTTTCTATGTATGCTAATAATTGTAGAATGATAAAGATGATGAATCAATTGTAATTGGCCCATGTTTTTAGAAAATAATTTTTAATATTGTTTGTAGACCTGATGATTAAATCGACTAGAGATAGAAATATAATCGTCCGTCTAGTAAATTTTCAACCTGCAACATAACTAAAGTAATCCTTCAAAGAAATTTTGAAGAGGAAATTTTATTTTTATGATAACTCATAAGCTATAATTTTTATTTTTACAGTTAACGCTGAATTTCAGATGATGGTTTTTAGCCGAAAGCAATGAATAAATTTATTTCAATGCATTTTATTTTCATGTTCGTATGGATAAAATTCTTACCATCAATAATCCCTAGAATAGAATGAAATATTGAATTTATTCACTAGATTTATTATTAATTTATAAAAAATATTTTTTTTTTCGGCTCCCTGAATTAATAAATCGCGAATTAATTATATAAATAAATATTTAGATATCTTCTAAATATTAGATAATTTTCTGTTTTGATTAACCTTGACCTTTAAGTTGTCTTGAAGTTAAGAAAAAAAATTTATATCAAGAATCGATTTGGAACAGTTTTGACATTTTTTTCATTAAAAAAAAAAGCAAATGCAATTGAATAAAGGGGAAAAAAGAACTAAAATAAATGGAAGTGATTTAAGTAAAGTTTCAAAAAAAAAAAGAAATTTTTTTGGCAAAGTGTAAAAAGAAAGACATAAAAGAGGAAAAGAGAAAGATTCTTCATTCATTTCACAAGTGGAGATAATTAATTATGAGACTTTTTTTAATCTGACATATTGTATATGTGTGTGTATATATATGAAGCGTGTTAAAGTCAAAAGAAGAAGAAGACAAAAATGTAATCAAATTTATGACACTTGAAGCTCTATTAGTGGAATATGTATTTAGAATTACGTTTTATGACGGCAGCCGGGGTCGTGTCAACGGCGCGATAACGGAATAACAACTTGTGCTAATCAGCGGGGACAAGTGAAATTAGCATAACGCAAAGGGTACAGACATAAAAAAATTATGTCAACACCAAAAACTAGAGACTTAAAAGGTTTCTGACAGAAATGGACCCAAAAGAGGATGTTTATTTATTTTCTTTATTTATTTATATTCTAATTATTTTAAATTTATATTTTATTTTGTTTTCTTTATCTCTTGCAAAATAAATATAGTTTGAGAATTCCAAAAAAATTAGACATCTCCCCCTAGAGCGTGAAAATAAGCTTTTAATTAAAATCGGCCAAAAAGTACTAGTATTTTACTGATGCGCTTTTTCTGTTTTTTTTTTTCCGATTTTCTCAAAATTCGCTCCAACGATTTTGATTAAAATTCAAAAATCAATTATTTTTTAGATGGTCTAAAATGTATTGATATATTCTCATTTTGCCCTCAAAATTGTTTTAAGCACACTTTACTCTTGTACTTGTACATAGATTCTAAAAGTGAAAGTTAAGCACCTTTTTATGAAATTTAAAAGCTTTTTCGACAAACATGATTTCTTTGTTTGGTTTTTTAGATAAATATAATTATTTTTCATGTTTTTTTTTTTTTTTTTATTTTAAAAGAATTTATCTTCTTCTTTCTTAGCCTTATTCTAGCAGTGCGGGGTCGGGTCGGGTACTTTCTCAAAATTCGCTCTAATGGTTTTGATTAAAATTAAAAAATCAATTATTTTTTTGATGCTCTTTAAAATGTATATTCTCATTTTGCTCTCAAAATTCTTTGAAGACCACCTTACTCTTGTACTTCATAGGAAAGAGGAGAAATGGTTGCCATGGTGACAAAATATAAATATTTTCCAAAGTTTATAAATTTTACATCGCCCACGGGGCTTGGAGTAGTCGGTAGCGTGCCTACCTTCTATACCGAACGTCGCGGGTTCGGACCCCAGGTAGTCCGATAATTTTATTTAAGGAATTTGGATACCGAATGGCTTAAATAAGAATGCCTGGACCCCAAATAATAATATATATTATTCATAACGGTTATCGTCAAAAGTCTTAAATGGCCTAAGTTGCCGAAAAGACTGCGTGAATGTGTGTGTGTGAGTGTGAGTGTGAATGAGAAAAAAGTGTGAATGTTTAAAAAAAAAAAAAAAAAATTTACATCTTGAATTCTAATAAATCGGCGGAAACTAAATATTAATATATCTCGACAAGCACAGAACATTACTTTCGATTTACGAAAAAGTTGTGTGCTGTGCGACCAGTCACACCAGATTTTTTAAAGAGAGATGCGAACGAGAGAAAAAGTATGCTGAGCTTGTTGAGAAAGAGATTATATAGCTCTGGTAACTCGTGGTTGCCATCTAAGAACTCACAAGAAGTGATTATACATTTTATCGTTCAACAAACGATAACCAATCTTTAAATAATGAAGAACTTTACAACTGAACTAAGGAAAGCAGAAAAAAACTTATGAAAACTAATTAAACTTTGTTTCTCTGGTGTAAACTACATTACGCCAACGAATTCGGATAATCTTATTAAATTGTTTATTTTTATTTGAGAAAAGTTTAGTCATATATTTAAAATAATTAGAAAATTAATTAATTTAAAAAAAAAATTAATTAAATAATTTTTTTGTTTGTTTCAGGTGACAATCTTCGTTTGCAGCTTAATTCACGTCATCAGAGAAGATTAACGTTCGTAACATTTTAATATTATATAGTAATGATTTTTTAAATTTGGTCTAAATATTAGAAACTACAGATTAGTGGTTGGTCCAGTAAAAAAACAACCTGTAAATGAATGTCTTGTTTAATTAAAACAAATCGTCCCACTTTCAAAAGACATAAGTTTTTTTCTCAATTTGTTATCAATACAAAGCCAACTATTTTTAACACATTTCTTTAATTTATTATACTAAAATATTATTATACCATACGGGATTATTAAATTCCATTCTATTTTTTTTTTATTTGAATTTCAAAATTTATTGTTTTAAATATTCTCCAAAATTCTAATCGATTAATTCAACGACCAATATGGCATTTTAATTTCCTTTTTTTTTACTTTTTTTACTTTTTTTTTATAAAATTTTTATGAGAAAAATATATTTAGAGTGATATATTAGAGAAAAAAAGTTTTAATATTTTGAATCAATATTTAAAAGCAGAGATGCCAAATTCATTTGAACTCGCAAAAATCAAAAGGGGTGGATTATAAAATATGAGATCTGAGACACAAACAACCCTAAAGAAAATTCGAGCTGCCTTTGTACATTAGAACAGAAATAAATTTTTAAGGTTCATTCATTAATGTTCGTGTAGTCACTCCATAATTTTTTGTTTGAAAATTTTATAGAAGTGTAGTAAAAATTCAAGGTTATATGTTTCAACGTATTGTAATACAAATACTATTTGTATTGCCCATAAACACCCTAAAAATACTGAAGATGATGCATGGAGTGTCGAAATACGTATAAAGTGTTTATACTAATAAATAATACATTGAAACATATAACATTGTGTTTTAACTTAATTCCCGAGTAAAAATGATTAAAAATGATCAAGGGATCCACACACAGCAGGTCTGCATAGTGAACCTTTAGACACTTACATGGATATAAACGTCTACACCAGGGACAAAACACAATAGATCGAAAGTGACCAGAAGAAAAGTGTGTTGCTGGTGTGGGCGTGTGGATCCTTGTGTCTCTAACGGTTCACTATGCAGACCTGCTGCAGGCATGTGAATTCCTCGATAATTTTTAATCATTTTTACTCGGGTTTACGTCATTAAAAAATAAACTTTTCTCGACGTCACATTAATTGATATAATATTTTCTCTAAACCCAAAAGAACTTAATAATTTGCTCTTTTGATTTGTTTTTAACTTTTCATGCATCTCTGATTTCATTTGAAGAAGATCTTGGAAGGAATGCAATTTTGATGAGTAAACAAAAGTTTTAGGAGCGATAAAAAAGTGGCCCTTTGGGAGAACCACCTTGACCAACTAATTTTCTTCCTCCTTCACCTATTCTTTCTTTGTATTAAAGGGAATGTATGGGTTGAAAAGAATAAATCAAACCCTTTTCTTTCCATGGGGTGCATAAATTTGATGGTTTTTGTTTCAAGGAAACTAGATAACCCTCATTAATAGAGTAATTGCTTCCGAAATCCGCTAGGAGGGTTCTTAAATTTGTGTAGTTCGCGGACCCACTATTGAACTTTTTTCTCGCTGATCCCTTTTTAAGCATTTTATGTCACACTTCAAGCTTGATTTTTAAATCAGTATGAATTTCTTGGTGTATATATATAATGCATATGGATATTTGATATATATTTACTTTCTCTTACCTATATATAGTAATAATATAGAGAGAAAGTATTGGATTCATGTCAAAAATTCGATGTCGAGATTTTGATGGATATACATGTTTTGAGGTCCACTGAATCCAAAAAAGTGGTTTAGGTCTGTCGGTGTCTGTGTGTGTGGTCTGCCTGTGAACAAAATATCTCAAGATCAAAAAGAGCTAGGAGGCTGAAATTTGAGATTTAAGTTTGGCACTCTCGTGGGACCTGACATGAAGCTTTTGAACAAAATCGGCCAAAAAGTACTAGTACTTTATTGATGTATTTTTCGATTTTTTTTATTTTCTCAAAATTCGCTCCTACGATTTTGATTAAAATTCATAAATCAATTATTTTTTAGATGTTCTTTGAAATGTATATTCTCATTTTGCCATATGAAGACTACTTTACTCTAGTACTCTATAGGAAAGATAGGAGAAATGGTTGTAACAAAATACAAATATTCTCCCATGTTTACAAATTGTACATCTTGAAATCAAATGTACCATACTGTCGGAAACTAAATATATGTCGACACAAAAAATCTGGTGCGACAAGCACAGAAAACAACTTTCGATTACCTAAGGTAAGAGAAACTTGTATGCTGTGCGGCCAGTCACACCAGATTTTTATTTTAACTAGAATTGTTTTTTGTTGACGATTGACTTTTCTAAGAGTGTTTAAATTAAATAAATTAGATTTTTCTTTCAGAATCTCCTCCGGATCCTTTCATTTTAAAAGCATAACGGAGTGTAGCCGTGATCGTATAGTGGTTAGTACATTGCGTTGTGGCCGCAATAACCCAGGTTCGAATCCTGGTCACGGCATCCGAATTTTTTTTTTAATTAGCCTACTATAGATAAATTTTCTTTGGCTGGAAATTTGTCTATAGCTACTATTGAAACTAGGTAGGAAGCCAGGACGAGAAATAAAACGTAATTTTATTTCAGTGTCCACTTCGACGTTTCAGGTGCTAATCGATTTAGGAATTAATAACTCAAAAAGTTATAGGAATTTCGGGATGAATATAATTTCCATGTAATCCCTAGAAGATTGTCTTTAAGGATCAAAAATTTGGTAACGGGAAGTTGCCCAAATAGAGCTTGTCAGACAGACGGACATTAGTGAATTATATAAATAGATTACAAATATATTTTCACTATAGTATTATTTTGAAATATTAATTTAATTTGCTTTTCAATTTATTTTAATAAAAAATAATTTCAAGTCGAAAGGGAGTCAATCAATTATGACAAATTTTATTTACTAAAAAAAATCATTTGAATATACGAGCGTATTTTTTTTTAATAAGCCTAATGAGCTCCATTCACGTTTTTAAGAATCTCTGTCTCTTTAGATTTTTTCCTCTTATAATCTAAAACTTCCTTATTAAACTGGGCTTATTTAATTTTCTCTTTTACATCTGGTCTTTGAATATTTTTATTCGTTAATTATGAGATTTCAATTTTTATTTTTTTTATTTTTTAAGAAATAAATAAATACCATAAAGAACTTTCTAAATCTTATATTGATCATAGAAAAATAGTATATGTTCTTTAGGCATTAACGAATGCGATGTTTAGAGTTTGAGGAATTCAATATTAGATTTGCCTTCGTATCCAATTGAAGCAAATGCTTGAGGATGAAAAGAAAAAAAAGCAAAAGGGAGGAGGTTTTGTAGCTGGTTACTTAGCCTCTCTTTTTCTTTATAACGAACTGCATTTTATCAGAGAAAGAGAGATCCTCTTTATGAAAGAAAGAATGAAAAAAGAATACAAGAAAGAAAAGAAAGAGAGATACGAAAATTAATTTACCTATTTATGAGTTAATCCGGAATCCATAATCCATAACCTCAAACTGATTGCGATAAATATGATATTAAAGAATAATTAAAAATTTTAAATAAAAAAAAAATCGAATGCCGTGACCAGGATTCGAACCAGGGTTATTGCGGCCACAACGCAATGTACTAACCACTATACGATCACGGCTCTCTCGATTCTTAATTATTCTATATTCTTTGATATTAAAGAATAATTAAAATTTGATTAAAAATTATTAATTTAAAAAAAAATAGGATGCCGTGACCAGGATTCGAACCTGGGTTATTGCGGCCACAACGCAATGTACTAACCACTATACGATCACGGCTCTCTCGATTCTTAATTATTCTATATTCTTTGATATTAAAGAATACCGGTAATTAAAATTTAATTAAAAATTTTAATTAAAAAAAAAAAAAAATAGTATGCCGTGACCAGGATTCGAGCCTGGGTTATTGCGGCCACAACGCAATGTACTAACCACTATACGATCACGGCTCTCCCGATTCTTAATTATTCTATATTCTTTGATAATAAAGAATAATTAAAATTTTATTATTAAATTAAAAAAAAAAAATCGGATGCCGTGACCAGGATTCGAACCTGGGTTATTGCGGCCACAACGCAATGTACTAACCACTATACGATCACGGCCAAAGTCCGCCTTACTTTTAAAAAGAAATTAATGAAATTACAATTAGTGAGCTCTTGAGTAGGAATTAATATTTAATAATAATAGATGAAAATGTTTAAAATGCTATAATGGTTTCGAAAAATGTCTTCATTATATAGAGCAGGGGTCGGTAACCTTCTATAGAGCTTTATAAATGTCTTTGAATATCAATATTATAGCTCAATAAATATTTAGATTTTAAAAAAATATTTGGTTCCAGGATATAGGCAGAGCAGCAGTAATGGAAATAATATCCAAAGCATTTTTACAGCTTCATGAATTTCAGTAGTCTTTTATTTTATACTCACAAATGAAAATTAATTGAAAATCATAAAGCAAGAGAAAAAACAATTTATTTAGACAGAGGGGGGGGGGCAGGGAGGTTATATATATCCTCGTGGCTCAGGCCTTTTGAGTTCCATCGTTAAAATTCTAAAAATAAAAAATCATTTTCATGGTTAAAATTCCAATAAAACAAAATAATTTTCATGAAATTTTTCCACTGAGAGGTACTGATTCCTATCCTATACCATCTCCAACATTAAAATTTCATTCAAAAATAATAATTTTGAAAAGTAGAAATTGGATGGCAGAAAGTAAATTACCCAAGCACCTAATATAATTCTCTTATACAAACAATTTTACTTTCTCTTACCTATGTATATATGTAATATATTGTTACCCTATAGGCGAATTAGCCACCTTTTATTGATTTAATTAATTATAAAAAATAAAATATGAGAATACTATTTGATTAAATATTATGTGATTTCGTATCTAACAAATATTAATTAATAATATCAAATTCATTTCATCTTATTATACAAAAGAATTATTTTGCAATTTTATATTAAATAAATTATAAATTTGATTAAATTGAAAATTTTGTGCGGCGACGATGACGCGAAAGGGTGCGCGCGCCGCGAAGAGACAAAGGGTGAAACGGTATTGAGAGCCTAGAGGCCGGAGAGACTACACGTCTTGGATTACACTCTCTCTCCAACCCTTGTTAATTAATCCCAATTTCTCATCAAGTACAATTAATTACACGTTTAATTTACTCTCAATCAACTACAACAAATTATTTATTTTGTGATGTGTTAAAAAACCACCGAAATTCATATCTTCAAAGAAGAATCACATTATCAACGACCATTGGTCACTTCACCGCTGGCTGAATTGGACCATCACCGGTAGCAGCAAATTTCTTCGTGGGAGCCACATCAAAGATAAGATTTTCATCGGTTCCCTTTCCCCTCAGTGCAGTGCTTAATAAAAAGCTAGCTTTTGTTTTATAAAAAAAATATATATTTAATTATAATAAAAATTTTGCATCCAAGCTTGGTATTAAATATAAATAAATATTAAAAATATAAAATCATTAAAATTAACATAAAAATTGAAAACTTTGAACAATCAATAATTTTAATTACACTTTAATCTTAATTAGTATAATTAATAAAACTAAATCATTAATCTTTATATATCAAAGAAGCAGATACTCGTTAATAATTACAAACATAAAAAAAATATTTCTTTTTTTTGAATAAATTCAAAAAACATATTAATCTGAAAAATCTCGACTTTCCTTTGTTTACCCCCCACAACTTTAAATATAAGAGATTCCTTTTCAGCACATTAATATAACATGGCTGGAGGTTGGCTGGGATCGGTTAACCCTCACCGGTCAGCATCATATTAAAATTTGAACCCTAATTAAACCCTATTTTTATTAAAAATTGCTCTTAACTTCAACGCAAACCAAAGTAAACCCGTTAAGATCAAATTCTTATAATTTAATTAAAATAAATTCGAAACCCGAAAAAAAAAAAAAAATTAGATAATTTTATTCAAATTAGAAATTATCAATTTGATATAAAATAAAAATTTAAATCAAATCTTTTAAAATTTTAATTCTTTGCTAAAATTAAAAATTTGAATAAATTACTTTTCTTAAATAAATAAAAAAATGAAGAAAATAAATATTCCCACGTGTCATTTTGACAGCTATCAAATTGAATTTGACATTTTACTTGACTTAAGAGACATTAATTAACATACCCTATACACTCTACAATTTTAAATTTTAATCATGAATCATTAAGTGGTGTAATTGAGACTGACGAAAGTAAAATACCCCGTCAGAAGATGTCGGCTTCAAACAGTCCGAGTATGTATGATCTACTACAAGCAATTCAACAGATCAATATACAAATGAAAGCAAAACTCACATTAGGTCAGAACAAAACCTTTCACACAAGATAGATGAACAAACAACCAGATTCGTAAATAAAATGAATGCAAGTATTGACTTAATGAAAACACAATTTAGTCAAAATAATAATAGAAATAAAGTAGTACAAAAGGCAAAAGAGGACGTTCAGGTCAAATTCCAACCTGATCCCGATCGGCAAAATAAATCAGAGTCTCCTGAGGATGATCGAAACGTCATCTCATCTGAAGGGCCTGAATTTCCGCCGAGTCCACCTCTAATAAACACCGAAATATTAACGGCTGTCCCCTCAAAGAGCGATTCCGCGTTGAATCCATTTGAGAAGTCGCCCGACACGGCAGGCACGCCTTTGGGACAAAATCCGTCAGTACTTACATTTCCAACTCTCACAATAACGGCTGTCCCCTCAAAGAGCGATTCCGCGTTGAATCCATTTGAGAAGTCGCCCGACACGGCAGGCACGCCTTTGGGACAAAATCCGTCAGTACTTACATTTCCAACTCTCACAATAACGGCTGTCCCCTCAAAGAGCGATTCCGAGTTGAATCCATTTGAGAAGTCGCCCGACCCGGCGGGCACGCCTTTGGGACAAAATCCGTCAGTACACACTATACCAACATCGACAATAAAGGCTGTCTCTTCAAGGAGCGAATCCGAATCGAATCCACTTGAAAAGTCGCTAGGCACGGCTAGCACGCCCATGGGACAAAATCCGTCATTAGTCACTACTGCTAATTTCACAATATCAGACGCCTTCTTGAAGAGCGATTCTCAATTGAATCCTCTTGAAAAGAATTTAGGTGCGCCTGACCCACAAATTGAACCAAATCTGCCAACTATAAATTATCCTGTATGTGCAGTGGAAAATAAATTGTCACAAGATGAAAATAAAATAGATTTGTCTATAGTTGCTACTAAAAATCACTTGTCTTTGTGTCCATTTTTAAATTGTGAAAATAGAGTCATTTTGTCTGTTAGTCTTCATGTACATGAACCCCTATTAGCTATAATAAATAATACCTTTAATTATATGTGCTATTCTATTTGTAATCTTCCAAATTTATCAAATTTTCTTACAATTTCAAATTATCATAAATCTAGTTTCTCGTCCTACGGTCCAGAATTTACAAAATTTATGGATATTAGCAATTTTTATTAAACTTTCTCCATGCCGATTAATAATTATAGCTCGATTAATTAATTTGCGAAATCGTTTTCTTTCCCTTCCTGAGCCTATCAGTGTCGTATCTAATGTTAATAATGAAATTATTTTATCTAATAATGTTAATAATGAAATTATTTTATCTAATAATGTTAATAATGAAATTATTTTATTTCGTTCCTCAATGCCAACCTTTATTGAAATTTTTAATTTTTACCCCGCATATATAGTAATTTTGAGTCAAATTTATCGAGTTCATCATTCAACTCATGCTTTGGTACGTTTACCGCCTCAACATTTAGTCCGTTTTAAATTGTTAAAAAATTAATAAATTTTATTAACATACTTGAAACCTATTTGTTCTCTGCCTATGACCAATTACCTGACATGACATAAACGACACAATTTTTAAGAGCATATTTTTAATATTAATATATTAACCAGAGGTTAAAGAAAAGAAAACATTCTTTCTTTTAATCACAGCTGATTTTTTTTAAATTCATATAATTTTTCTATCCCTTGAAAAGAAAAAGAAATAAATAAAATATTCTTCTTTTAATTTTGATGAATGAATTCTTAAATAAAATTTTTTTAAATACTATAAAAATACTACAAGCAATGAATGAATTTTAAACAAATTTCACAATGTGTAAAACTTTTTTAAACCACTTTATTATGAATTTTGATCAATGAATTTGTCCCTTAGAATTACTTGGTAAATTCTATCCATGAATGAAAAAGAAATATTTTTTATAATTTATTTAAATCTTCTCAATAGATAATGATAAAAATTTATATACATAGATAAAATGAAAAGAAAAAAAAAAAATATATGTTGTACGAAATTTAATTTTAATATAAAACAAACTCTTTAAACTATGATTTAATAAATTGTTAATTAAATATTGTATGAAGTAATTACAGAAAGATAATAATTAAAGTTCAAATCACTTGAAATATTAATATTAAGATTAAAGTAAAAACTATCAAAGATTCTCATAAAACAAATGAATAACAATTAAACAAATAATTAAAGAAATTAATAAATTGATATCCCGACGTTTTTATACAAAATAAAATAAATAAAAAATATGTTAAATTGAAAGAAATCAAGTAATTATACCCACATTTTTAAATAGCAATTATTATTATAAAAAAGCAATTATTATGAATAAAATATTGTCTGAGTGAGACTGGAGGATGTTTTCTTGAGGTGTTTTTCTATTTGAAGTCGTGTTAGGGAGGATTATTTGGGTTGTTGCTTCGAATCAGTTGATAGTAAATCAGTTTAGTTTGAATTATAATAAATTTTGGGAAGGAAAGGTATCCATTGAAAGATTGGATTCAAATTCTAAAGAAAGATAATGTGTAGGACATTGGTCCTGGCCCAAGTGGCAAATTAAATAAATAAAAATATATTTTGGAGCAAAGTCTCCTGGCATTGAAGCCATTATATTATATTCTAAATAATTTTCGGGAGATGAATACCCCTAAAAAAGGCAAAGTATTCACCCCTTTTCTATACTTATTCCGGGCAGGAAAGCCATAAATAGGCAACCTGACCCCATTTATTATATTGAAGCTTTGTGGTTGATGGAAGGAAAATGAATTCCAAATACTTGAAAGTGGAGCCTGACTGACCTAAGTTTGTCTGTCTGAGCTACTGTATATCGGCGGTTGGATGTGATAATCCTGGTGATCTTTCCGAAGCCCGGAAGATTATGGGAAGGCATCGGGGGAGATATCGGCCGGAAACGCTCAGCCAATATTCTCGCGTAAAAAAGTTAATAACAAAGTAAAATATAAAATAATCTTGATTTCTTTCACCCTTCAAATTTTTAATTCTAAAAAGATTTTATCCATTGTCTTCGACGATAAAATCTCTTTGAGTCGGGGGATGTTACCCTATAGGCGAATTAGCCACCTTTTATTGATTTAATTAATTATAAAAAATAAAATATGAGAATACTATTTGATTAAATATTATGTGATTTCGTATCTAACAAATATTAATTAATAATATCAAATTCATTTCATCTTATTATACAAAAGAATTATTTTGCAATTTTATATTAAATAAATTATAAATTTGATTAAATTGAAAATTTTGTGCGGCGACGATGACGCGAAAGGGTGCGCGCGCCGCGAAGAGACAAAGGGTGAAACGGCATTGAGAGCCTAGATGCCGGAGAGACTACACGTCTTGGATTACACTCTCTCTCCAACCCTTGTTAATTAATCCCAATTTCTCATCAAGTACAATTAATTACACGTTTAATTTACTCTCAATCAACTACAACAAATTATTTATTTTGTGATGTGTTAAAAAACCACCGAAATTCATATCTTCAAAGAAGAATCACATTATCAACGACCATTGGTCACTTCACCGCTGGCTGAATTGGACCACCACCGGTAGCAGCAAATGTCTTCGTGGGAGCCACATCAAAGATAAGATTTTCATCGGTTCCCTTTCCCCTCAGTGCAGTGCTTAATAAAAAGCTAGCTTTTGTTTTATAAAAAAAAATATATATTCAATTATAATAAAAATTTTGCATCCAAGCTTGGTATTAAATATAAATAAATATTAAAAATATAAAATCATTAAAATTAACATAAAAATTGAAAACTTTGAACAATCAATAATTTTAATTACACTTTAATCTTAATTAGTATAATTAATAAAACTAAATCATTTTCATTTATATATCAAAGAAGCAGATACTCTTAATAATT
>JAKCPI010013383.1:0-11104 GCA_023213315.1 Euborellia annulipes | reverse complement strand
AACATTAAAATAGCCCCCCTATGGGATTGAAATAAGGCATTATACGCCCTCGGGCCTTGGTGCAATGATTAGCGTGCTGGCCATTTGTACCAAGAGTCGCGGGTTCACATCCCGTTTCATGCGAAAATTTATTTCAATTGCATTGGCTACTAATCCAATTGAAATAAACAGAGACGGGGTCTAACTGGCCTCTGATGCCGAAAAAGACCTTAAATGAAAAAAAAAATTTACCTAATTCAGTCCTGCTGGTTTTTTAATTAGTCAGGCTAGAACTTTAATATTTCAATTAAGAGTAACAAAAAATTCCTTAAAGTGTAAAAAAATATTTTTTAAGTAATTACCCTTTCGAAGTCACAGTCTACTAGATGACTTTTCTAAAAATTTATTTAAGGTCTTTCGGCAACGGAGGCCATTTAGACCCCGTCTCTATTTATTTAAATTTATTGGTAACCAATTAAATTAAAATAAATGGTCGCGTGAGAAGGGATGCGAACCCGCTAAATCATCATTAATTTAGGGAATTACAGATAATAATTTTTTTTCATGGCTAATCGGCCGAAACTCGGGTGGGTGACCGCAAAAAAAAAAAAAAAAAAAAAAAAAACAATCGCCATCCTTAATAGATAAACATTTTATAAACATATACACCATAAATCTTGAGAGTTGAGAGAGGAAATTAAAAAAAAGTTCTGGAAAGAAATTCTTATGTTCTTTTTATTTATATTTATAACGAAGAAAGAGAGAGAGATTTATGTTTGTTTGATTATTTATATACCCATCGATTCCGACTTTTATTAATAAAATATTTAAAATTATTAAAAAAAAAAAACATTAATAAATAGCTACCGGTGGTCGTTGAGATTCTTGATGTTCGGGGGTCACTCATTCGAGATATATATAACGAGACGCCTTTCTTAACATGAACAAACTTAGAGGCTGAAAAAAAAAAATTACAATTTCTGAGCTTCTTTTTATAGAATTTCCAAAACACGTTTCTAAAACAAAAATTCTAATCTAATCGGTTTAATATTTCAACTATGACAGCCTTCAAGAGAAGATCCGGTTTATATTTTTAAATCCTGATCCTCTATATCCCGGAATATCATTAAATTTCATTGTATTGTACGAACGACATCATAGAGATGTTTTTGCTTTTAAAAATGAACATCTGCTTGCATCGCTACTTTACTTTCGTTGTGTGTGCATTTTAACGTCTTTCCTTTTTGACAGAGAAGAGATGCATGCATTTTTGTCATTTTCTCTCCCTCTCATCTTTAAAGCCTCTTTTGCCTTTAAGCCGCCTCTTTTTTTTCTTCTTTTCTTTTTACGCAGATTAACCTAAACAAAGGGAATATTTGTCAATAGAATGAAAGACATGAATATTGAAAAAAAAGAGAACAGGTTCAACCACACATCAATTGAAAAAAAATATAACAAAAAAATAATAAATTTATTAAAAGGATTCATCTAAGTGTGAATGAAATGGAATTTAAATAATAATATAATGCTCGTTTTCAAGATTACTTTAGCGCATTTTCTTTCGGTTTATAAGTCATAGAAGATATTCCCTCGTATGTTGGTTTGATGGTCCGCTCAGGGGTCCATATCTTCTGGGTACTCCTGTTCTTTGTATGTCTGTCTCTTCCTTCAATATTTTCAACAAGCGTCAGACCCGTGCGACAGGCCGGCCTGTTCTATCCCTCCCGGCAAAAAGGGGAAAGGTAGGGAAAAAAGTGAGGTCCGCCGACCCCGCACCGCGGGAATAAGACGAGGATAGAAGATGATGGATTGATGGTAGAGGACGTTCCACATGATGATTTTTCGAGGCCCAAATTCCGCAGTTCTTGACATTACTATCTCTGCAACGATAAAAAAAAAATATGATAAAAAATCAATTTGCATTCATTTGAATAAAAAAAAAAAAAACTTTTTAGAATGTCAATTTAGAAATGACTTAAACGGCTAAAATGCCGAAAAGTTCTCTAAAATATTATTTTTGAAGATTTAGTTATAAAATTGCGATAAAATAGAAAATGGCCTTTTGGGTGTAGACCTACCGATTTGAGTTCTATTATCAAATCTTTACAATTATCGAATATAATTAAAAGCATAAGAAAATATGGAAAATTCAAACTACCCGTATTTAGTCGGATGTTTGTGCTGCTAGCAAGAAAAAATAATAGTTCTAGTGCCAAATGTCAATGGTTTGCATCCCGTCCCATGCAAGAAATTTATTAGAATTGATATAAATATATATTTTATTTAAAATTAATACCGATAACTCCTGTGCCTCCTATGCTTGTTGCTTGGAACCCCCATCTGAAATTTGGCCGTGTTTTAGCATTGCTTAACAGTAAAGATCTTCGAAGCAGTTGCGCTAGCTATCCTCTTGCCAGAATTTTTATTTATTTATTTTTTTTTTTTTTTCATATTATAATAGAATTTGTTTCGCTCTTGGGTCGTAGCAATCAATATTCCAATAGATTACTTTTCTGAATTATTATAACTAACTCTAAGAGTAAAGTACACTTCAAGGACTTGACATTCTAAACTCTAAATACACAAAAAACTATATTAGAACTTTCTTGATTGATTATTTTTATTCACCGCTTAAAAAAAAAAATTTTAATAAAATGAATGAAAAGCATTTTGTTTTATTAAAAAAAGGTTTCTCTAATCAGGAGAGTTTTTTTTTGTTAATATAAAAAAGAAGTTGCGAGATCAAAGTCACTTAGGCTACTTACCGGCCCTCAATGATGAAGAAAAAAAGATCAAAAAAAAAAAGAAAAAGGGGAACAAAAAACCTCCCAGTTTCGATATTAATTAGTACAAATAATTATAAAAGCCAGCATAGCACAAAGAATGCTGAGTTAAATATTAAAATCAAATTCATACAACAAAAGTAAATGTTATAAAAATTTTTTTAAATATTTATTTAAAAACCTTTGGTTGGATCTGTAAAAAAATATAATTGTGATTTACATCTTCACATATCCTGGCATTTTCAAACAAAAAATTATATTTATATAATCCTAAGGAAGGTAGATGTGCAGCCAGGATAATAAAAAATTATTTAATTTCTTTTGGTCAACGTTTCGGACGTCAATTGCGTCCTTCGGGACCAAAGGTTGATAATAATCAACATTTTTTAATTTTTAAGCTCACCTTTTACGCTTAACTCCAATGAATATAAAAAATAAAAAAAAAACTAATTAGGTTAATTTCAACAAAATAATAAGGTAATAATTCAACAATTAAAAATTGTTGCTAATTTAACCCGAGTAGCTAACTTCACATTATAATTAGAATAAATTCATTTCATTGACCTAACCTCTTTTCACACTCAAGAGATTTAACTAAGCCCTTTTAAAAACGTATAAAAATTAATTCCTCCATACACAAGTGCCCCTTGGAGATTGGAATGTCTTCTCTCTCTACTCGAGTGCTATGTTGATTGCCTATCCTCCAGGCTCCCTCTCTAAATTCCATTCCATTGTCGAAAGCATTCATTCGATTTGAATTCCTTCCTCTTGTTTGCTAATTAACACAAACTAATCGTATTAGCAGCAGCTCTAATTACGTTATTACTAAAGCATGTAACGTATTATAATAATAATTGATTTCTAATTTGAAAATAATAATGAGGAATGTAGCGAGTGAAGAATAATTTTTTTTTTTGTTTTTGTTTTGTAGCATGCAATCCGCCACGCACGACACCGACGACAACATCATCGAGATGATGGAGGTGGAGGAGTTCACCTCTCCGATGACCAAGAGAAGCCTGAATATCCTCATTCACCATCATTGTCAGCTGATAGACAACATTCTTATCTTCCGAGTAGTTTTGTACTTGAGGATACTGGCGGCGGTGATGGCATAGAACGTGGCGATTGGGGTCCCTGGTCACAACCATCGCAATGTTCTCGTAGCTGTGGCGGAGGCGTCGCCTACCAAACGCGCGTATGCAGAGAAATAAGGTACTCTATCAGACGATTTTTTTGGGGCGGCTGAACTCCTTGAAGGATCATCTTTATTAACTTTAATATCAATACATAGTATATTTTTCCATTTTCATTTGGTGTGGCATCATTATTTATTCTCTCTCCCTCTCGCTTTTTTTTACCTATTGGTTTCATCCCTTCCTTCTATAGTTTATTTGCTCTGGGACTCCCCCCAATTCGGAATTCTGTTTCTAATTTCGTTTTCATTTCTTGCTCGTAAAACAACCAAGATTTAATATCGAATAAATCGAAAGAGAGAAAGAAATATTGTGGGTTGTTGGCCTGCAACTTTCTTATTAGGCCCGCCCTCCAGAAGGCTCGTGCCCCAAATTGAGTCAATATGGGCCCTTTCAGACCTCCCACTGAGGATGGCTGATCCCATGGCCCGCCGGCCAAATTCCCTAGTTACGCCCATGCACATTCAATGAATTAAAAAAAATAAATAATAAGAGATTTTTCGTGAAACCCTTGAACAAAAAGCGTGACTTCTACGCCTGTTCTAAGACAAAGGACTAGAAAGATCAGAATTTGTTGAAAAGGAAAGTCTGGTTGATATATTTGAAATAAATAGTCTCAACAACCCTCGGGGATATTGAAAAAAGAAATAGAGGCAATCTAATCTCTTCTCGTCTCAACGAATATATGAATAATTCTTTTTTTTTTTTTATTAATATTTGTCTTCAATCGCTTCGCCTTCTTGATATATTCAGTGGCGTACCGAGGGGGGGCGAGGGGGGCGGTCCGCCCCAGGCCCCGAGCCGGCATAGGCCCCCATATATTTATAAAAAAAAAAATTTAATGAAAATTTCCCTTTGAGAGGCCCCGGGGCCCTCAGGGCTCAAGTAAAAACAAAATTTAATGAAAATCTCCCTTTGAGAGGCCCCGGGGCCCTCAGGGCTCAAGTAAGAACAAAATTTAATGAAAATCTCCCTTTGAGAGGCCCCGGGGCCCTCAGGGCTCAAGTAAGAACAAAATTTAATGAAAATCTCCCTTTGAGAGGCCCCGGGGCCCTCAGGGCTCAAGTAAAAACAAAATTTAATGAAAATCTCCCTTTGAGAGGCCCCGGGGCCCTCAGGGCTCAAGTAAGAACAAAATTTAATGAAAATCTCCCTTTGAGAGGCCCCGGGGCCCTCAGGGCTCAAGTAAGAACAAAATTTAATGAAAATCTCCCTTTGAGAGGCCCCGGGGCCCTCAGGGCTCAAGTAAGAACAAAATTTAATGAAAATCTCCCTTTGAGAGGCCCCGGGGCCCTCAGGGCTCAAGTAAGAACAAAATTTAATGAAAATCTCCCTTTGAGAGGCCCCGGGGCCCTCAGGGCTCAAGTAAGAACAAAATTTAATGAAAATCTCCCTTTGAGAGGCCCCGGGGCCCTCAGGGCTCAAGTAAGAACAAAATTTAATGAAAATCTCCCTTTGAGAGGCCCCGGGCCCTCAGGGCTCAAGTAAAAACAAAATTTAATGAAAATCTCCCTTTGAGAGGCCCCGGGCCCTTGGGGCTCAAGTAAAAACAAAATTTAATGAAAATCTCCCTTTGAGAGGCCCCGGGGCCCTCAGGGCTCAAGTAAGAACAAAATTTAATGAAAATCTCCCTTTGAGAGGCCCCGGGGCCCTCAGGGCTCAAGTAAGAACAAAATTTAATGAAAATCTCCCTTTGAGAGGCCCCGGGGCCCTCAGGGCTCAAGTAAGAACAAAATTTAATGAAAATCTCCCTTTGAGAGGCCCCGGGGCCCTCAGGGCTCAAGTAAGAACAAAATTTAATGAAAATCTCCCTTTGAGAGGCCCCGGGGCCCTCAGGGCTCAAGTAAAAACAAAATTTAATGAAAATCTCCCTTTGAGAGGCCCCGGGCCCTTGGGGCTCAAGTAAAAACAAAATTTAATGAAAATCTCCCTTTGAGAGGCCCCGGGGCCCTCAGGGCTCAAGTAAGAACAAAATTTAATGAAAATCTCCCTTTGAGAGGCCCCGGGGCCCTCAGGGCTCAAGTAAGAACAAAATTTAATGAAAATCTCCCTTTGAGAGGCCCCGGGGCCCTCAGGGCTCAAGTAAGAACAAAATTTAATGAAAATCTCCCTTTGAGAGGCCCCGGGGCCCTTGGGCTTCAGTGATATACGGTATTTTAAAAATATTTTTGTGTATATTTGTGTGTATATTTAAAGATGAGCCCCCCAAAAAAAATTCAATATAAGGCCCCCTCTTCTAGAGCCGCCCCAGGCCCCCAACTGCCTCGGTACGCCTCTGGATATATTATTAAAATTGATTGTAAATATTCAAGATACCAAAAAGCAAGACGGAGATTAGTAATCTCTTTTCTATATCCTCTTTTTTCTAACAAAAACTGTCAATAGAATTTTTTTTTTTTACCTCCTTTATATAAATTGAAATGAAGAAATATAAAAAAAAAATTCCGATATTTATATTTGATGTAAGATAGAAAATTTATTAAATTTTTCTTGAAAAGAATGCCAGACACTAGATAGAAAAAAATTTTGCGAAATCAATTTTTTTTTCAAAGAAATTTGTTTATCTCTTTGACGTTTTACGATGTATGCATTGTATGTTCTAAAATCCACAGTACATTTAGGTATATATTACTATTTTTCTATAAAAAAAAAAATTACTTAAAAAATATTTATGTAGGCATTGGGCATTTGAACAATTCAATCTGTTAAAGACAGTAGCTTGTTCTAGCTACTATCCATCCCCGAGGAGATCAGACATTTAAGTCCACAGTTATTTTTTTTATATATGTTAGAATGCTTTGTTGCCTGATCTACTTTGTACGTTATTAGTTGATCCTTGTGATAATTTCTTGCTATTTAATGGCCACGCTGCATTAATTCTTATCATGATCTAAAAGCTTTGCTCTTTTATGTCTTTGCTTATCTTCAAAAGGCAAACGAAACACTCATTCATTCATGAAACAAATATATTAAGAATAAGGTGACCAGATTTTAAAGCGGAACAC
The DNA here is from genome assembly GCA_023213315.1 of Euborellia annulipes. Lineage (NCBI taxonomy): Eukaryota > Metazoa > Arthropoda > Insecta > Dermaptera > Anisolabididae > Euborellia > Euborellia annulipes. The sequence goes on along the minus strand of JAKCPI010013383.1, from coordinate 4,141 downwards.
CTTTGACCGAGATTTGATTAAAAATTTGGTCTATATAGAGGAACAAAAATTTTCATAGAACGCAAAAATAATATCTTGATATATCGAAATTAAAAGGTCGTAAAGGACAAATTAGAAAAAGAGTTATATATACAGAAATGTTCAGCTTTTTGAGCTTTACAAAACAGTCTAATTAAAGTCTCAAAAAAAAAAGTGTTTTTTTTTACGCCATTAAATTTTTTGTGAGGTATGTCTTTGTCGTTGGAAGTATTTCTAAGGAAGAGTCAAAAAAAAAAAATTGCAAGACATATGCAGCCAAAATTATTTCTTTTATTGTGCCGTTCCGGGCTGATGTTTCGGCCACTGGTCTAGGCCATCTTCAGAGCCGGAGACGAGAATAAATGAAAATTAAAAATTTCAGCGACGCACTTTCACATGAACGGAGAGCTCATTCGTTGTTCTTATGCGAATGTCTGTTACTGAAATTTTTAATTTTTATTTATTCTCGCCTCACACATTTCGCATGAACGGAGAGCTCATAAGGACAACGAATGAGCTCTCCGTTCATGCGAATATGCGTCGCTGAAATTTTTAATTTTCATTTATTCTCGCCTCCGGCTCTGAAGATGGCCTAGCCCAGTGGCCGAAATGTCAGCCTGGAACGGTAAAATAAAAGAAATCATTTTGGCTGCATATGTTCTTGCAATTTTTTTGACTCCACCTTATTAAATTTTTTTTTTTAGATATAATATTTGAGAAATCATAGAAATTTATTAGAGTATAGTGTTTTTCAATCTAATACTTTGCGCAAGTGTTTTTAAAAGATTAAAATAGTACCTACTAAGGTCAGAAAAGTTTTTTTTTTTTTTGGCTCTCTTGAAAAGTAGCATTTAGTCCTTTACGATCTTTTAATTTCCAAGTACCGATATATATTTTTTTTTTAATTTCAACATAAGTTAATTTTAAACTGGTAACCATGGGGTCTAGTTGAAACATTATGATTTAATAGTAGAATTAAATGTAAGTAAGATAACACAAGGTTTTTTGTTTCAATAATTTATTTAACACTTTATTCGTATTTCGACACAAGATGTGTCATCTTCAGAAGTGAATTACATGTAATTCATGTAAGTATGTATGACACATCTTGTGTCGAAATACGTATAAAGTGTCAAATAAATTATTGAAACAAAAACCTTGTGCTATCTTATTTACATTTAATTCTCCTATTAAATTCAACATAAGTACAATATACACCTTAGAAACGATGTCAAGAGATTGTCTAATTACATTCTATAGAAAAATATATTTTTAAATATTAGTACTTTCATGATCAGGGGTTCACTTCCTGTCCGAATTTTTTTTTAATTTGCCATTTTCGTTTCAATTTATTATAAAAAGAAAGGCGAATTAGAAATTTATTAATTTGTTGCCGTTTCTATTCCTTTCAGAATCAAAGATAAATTAAAACTTTAAATAAATGAATTAATCTTTGTGCTTTTTCATTAGACGCGTCTTTACCCTCTGACCCCCATAAAAGTGCTATAATCCCTTCTCTCTCTCTGGTGTTGACAAGACGCTCTTTTACACCTTTAGAATATAACAAACACACGGCCCGTGTATCTAATCATGAAGATTTAATGGATCTTGTGTACAAGATAAACGCCCCTCTGCAGAAAAAAGGTCAGGTTTAATAGGACAACAGACTGGCGGGGGGTGGAGGTGGGGGAGGGGGTGATATATAACAAAGTAATGTCTGTCTGTCGGTTTCTGTTAATTGGAAATTCTTGTCAACCCTCGTAAAACAAGCGGTAAACATGTAGATAGAGTCCGAACGAATGACTGGCTATTGGATGCGATTCTCTGATAAAGAACATACATTTATTGATACCAGTTTTAATTGAATACTTTTTTTATTGTATTTTAGCAATAAACTAAAGGAAAATATTAAAAAAGCAGATAGAGAGGGCAAAAGTTGTACCTATATTGTGGAGTTTGAGATAAGTAAGGTATGATAACGAAAGATAAAAATAAAATACAGTATGTGCATTAGGGATATGACTTTTCGACTTTTTTTTCTAAAATGATTTCCTGTATCACGAATGAATGAACTTTTCCCTATTAATGACTAAAATGACGTTTATTCCATGATAATAAAAAATACGAGAAAGTAAAAGGTCACACACAAACCACTTTGAAATATCAGGTTGACTAGTCACATTCTTGTAACTGTTATAAGCTGGTATGTAAGGAAGGTGTACAAAGTGGGTTGTTGAGTTTTAATTAGCTTAATTTGCTTCGTGAGGAAGATCGGGACTTGCGACCGAAACGTCGACGGTTAATAATTAAATAAAACTTTTTTTATTTAATTCCTTGGCTGCAAAGTCTCCTATACCCAAAGCAAATTTTAGTATTTTTTTATTATTCTAAATAAAAGACAGCACGTTGTTTTGGTGCAGCAAATGTTCGAAGAAAAAGATCACCCCAGCCCCAAGTTTATTAGCTGCCAGCTTCATGTGCTGCATCGCCTTCTTCAGTGTTCTTATGGGCGATGAGCTCCATGGGTTGATTAAATCAGCAAAAATCCACTACTTCTTTGTGCAGGATTTAAATATTTTTTTGGGGAAAGCATGTTTAGTAGGTCAAAATTGAGGAAAATTCAAAAAACATGTTTTTTTGTGGATTTTGACTTCTGCATTCTTTATTAATTTTTATATGTTGCCTATAAGTGTACGACTTTTTGAGTAATACCATTTTATTCTCCATTAAATTCTGTATAATTAAGAAAAAAAACGTACCAATCCAATGATCTGGGACAATGTTACAACTCTTTAATAGTTCAAATTCACTTAAAGTCATCTCAAAATGTTTTAGTTTTTCATTTTCGTAAAAAGAAACAATTATAGTTTTGGGAAATAGTTCAAACAAGTTTTAAAATGAAAAACCAGCATACATTTTAAGTTTTTTTATTGATAAGATCGTATGCCAAACAATAATTCGTATTGGTGCTCACTTTTTTGCATTGAATGATGTGACTATTTTTTGGAACAAATTCATGAAAATTGCGTGTCCCAGGTACGGTGAATGCTTTACTAGCTCCTATGTCTCGGATTGCATCAACATCTTTTTTCCAAACGACTTCGCATTGTATATTTCCGATCCGTTGTTTGCAGAACTCCAGCAATTTTTCGACATCAAGAATTTGTTCGTTGTACGATCGTCGCAAACTTTCGTTTCTTGCTTCTCGCTTTATCGTTCCTCCGATTCCGTCGCATAGTGACTTGCCATGTGATGTCGCGAAAAACGAGCAGGTGGCGGTGAGTCCATATTTGGCGAGGTGTTCGCATAAGTACATGAAATTGTTGCAGTTTTTGTACTGACCTGGACTTCCATCGCTGAAATAATGTACGTGTTGAAAAAAGATGTTGATGCAATCCGAGACATAGGAGCTAGTAAAGCATTCACCGTACCTGGGACACGCAATTTTCATGAATTTGTTCCAAAAAATAGTCACATCATTCAATGCAAAAAAGTGAGCACCAATACGAATTATTGTTTGGCATACGATCTTATCAATAAAAAAAAACTTAAAATGTATGCTGGTTTTTCATTTTAAAACTTGTTTGAACTATTTCCCAAAACTATAATTGTTTCTTTTTACGAAAATGAAAAACTAAAACATTTTGAGATGACTTTAAGTGAATTTGAACTATTAAAGAGTTGTAACATTGTCCCAGATCATTGGATTGGTACGTTTTTTTTCTTAATTATACAGAATTTAATGGAGAATAAAATGGTATTACTCAAAAAGTCGTACACTTATAGGCAACATATAAAAATTAATAAAGAATGCAGAAGTCAAAATCACAAAAAAACATGTTTTTTGAATTTTCTCAATTTTGACCTACTAAACATGCTTTCCCCAAAAAAATATTTAAACCCCATCAAAGTACACATGTTTTAGAGTAACTTAAGCACGGAAAAGTAATTTTAAAAATATATGTTTTTCGGGAATAATTTAATGAAAAAAACACCTTAAAAATCACAAATTCGTATATTTCTCCTATTAGAGGTGAAAATTTTCGGGTTTTTCGGTGATTTTTGGATTCTACGGTCAATTTCCCTTAGGAATAGTGCTCGAAACCAATTTTTTCATTAAACT